>NDFZ01004878.1:110479-195913 GCA_002192655.3 Mamestra configurata
GGGGGGGGGGGGGGGATTGCTAAGTTGGTCAAGACCCTTCCAAAAGACCGAGATATCTTTGGTTAGTCTACAACCAACGAAGTCATTGAGGAATTTACGTTATAATCCGCCACTGGTCTGGAGGCTGGTCGCAGGCCTGTCTTCGGTTGTGGCCCCGTTACTGCCATTGAGTAATCATCGGACAACAGATTCGGCCTTCGCATCAAGTTTAATGAAAGTGAATGAGCGCGACCGTTCCTGTGCTTGCCGCAATTAGATTGACTTTGATTTTTTGTGACAGCTCATTGGTTAAATTATTTTCGGATCAACTAGCGATGATTTTGATTATCGACTTTTCCCTCTAGCAAATAAAGCGATTGAAAAATTCATTGTACGTATGTTCATCTTTTTTCGATTTTGTGTAGTGATTCTTTCGACGAAATTTCATGTGGTCAATCCCGAACATTTTGGACTTTTGACAGTTTGTTATCGGGCTTCTGGTTTCTAATTTGTTGTTTTTGGTATTAGCCTCTTGAACGCCATTTTCACATATACATGTCAAGCAAGCGCGTACCCTGTACGTCAAACGTCACAAATATGTGACAAAACATTTATGGCTTGGCTTCAGGGGTACGCCGATGCGTTTATGCTCTGGCGTTCAAAAAGTTGGTTTGGTCTGTAGTATGCGGCAAATATCACTTTAGACACTCAAATACTAACTAGCAGTCGACAAAAACCATATTATCTTTCTTTTTACAACTCTAAGGGCTTTGGCCTCAAAGATAAAGACCATATCACCATAGAGGACTTTCATAATTCAGTTTATCACATTGACCCATTTATCTTGCCGGCCAGTATTTACAGCGTTGTGTAACCCAGTACTCACAGCGCAAAGACAATGCTTCGTTCTGTCGCAGCGACGCGTATCGATTCGTTAATCGATTTACCGACCATTTGGTGTCGGATAACAAGTTAGACAATCGATTTGAAGCCGATCCCTGCGGTAGAATTGTACTTGTTGTTCGAATGACGGTCTAAACTACCCATAGGTACAGGAAACAGGAAGGAAATCGGATCAGTTTAATTATTCATCGCAGTGTGTGTATTTTACCTAAATTGTGACACATAAATATTCAAACGTTCTATTTTCGTTATGCGTCATTTGATCCTTTGCCGAGATTCATGACGAGAACACCAGTTGAATCTGAGGTCATATAAAGGAACCTATTTCTGGAACACGCATTTTTCTTGCTCCAAAATTTAGAGTAATAGAGTTTAAAGCCAACAGGGCACGTGTGGACTGATGGTTTGAGTGGGCGGAAAGCGCCGAGCTCGTCCAATTAATCATAAGTCTCTAGGATTATAATCACTTGAAATTTTAACGTCCGTTCATAAGCTCGCTGTACGCTGGCAACATTAACTTTAACGAGATTATCAACAGTAAAAGCATGTCTGGAATGAGCGTGAGAGTGTTTAAGTTTACGGTCTTTAACTTGATCTAAGTCAAGGTTATATTATATAAACCATGAAGTATACATTTCTGAGTTCAACTCTTCATTAATGGCTTTTGCGAAGCAGGCACCACGATTCTGCCAATAACACGTAAGACCTACTTTGGACGACTATCAGATACTGAATTTTAAGGAGTAAATTTTTAAGTACATTTATATGTCTCGTAACAACAGCTCGTATAGGCACGCCTTTGGAGTAGTTACTTATGCATATAAGTTAATCAAAATCGATAAACCAACTTACCCTCCGATTTGGACAAACAAATATAATGGCTTGGCTTCTTCCCGAACAGTCCATTCGTGCGCAATAGCCCTGCATCAGCGTCTTCATCATAGGTCCTGCTGACCGGCCAGTACCCTTGGGGGCACTTGGCTGCACTCTCCACGATCTGCAAGGATAGCAGGGGTCTTTCGTCCGGCAACGCGCCGCCAAGGGCGCTCAGGACTTTCGACATCTTCAGACTATGTCATCACTCAGTCTTTAACAGAAGTCTGCACTTCTAAAGGTTTCAGTCTTCTCTTTATGAATTGTTTAGCACCTGAAACAAGGTTTATTCAAATAAGAATTGTACAGCTACGGAGTGGAATCCCTTGCTGGAGTCTGTGTATCCTGATAGCTACAACCTGGGTTCTTTAACGGCCGGTCTCAATAACGTATAGCTATATAACCTTTAGCTAACTGTCAAATTAGCTACCAACAGTAGCTGTAACGTCATATTTGCCTTTGTAACATGACGTTTCAGCTACTGTTGACCGGCCTTGGTGAGTCTACAGTGAATAGGTTACTTCTAGACAAGCGTGCTACATTGTCGACCACATCACTGCTTTCCAGTAGGTTTGTGGTGGAACATGTGCCTATCAATTTAAATAAAATTAAGAATACAGTTCACACTCAGTTTGTTAGGGAAATTTTTAACGACTAACCCGAATTAAAACTATTCTAATGCTCGATTTAGGCTAGTTTTCCTTATATTAAAGGTAACCAGTTTTATCAGGAGGAAAAGTACTAACGGAAGTCGATAACTTTTCAGTACCAAATGTGCAAATGATCATTACTGAAATTTCTGAGGATCTATTTTTTAAGCGTAGGTATGGAAATTCCGCGGACTCCATTCTATCCTGAGACTGTTTCATAAAGTTGGTTGAAAGTTTACCTTTTGAACGCCAGAGCATAAACGCATCGGCGTACCCACCCGACGACAACGACGTGACGTTTGACGTACAGGGTAAGCTTTCGTTTGTCACATAATTATATGTGACGATGGCGTTCAAAAGGTTAATACCCTCTCAACGTCTCTAAACTCATCTTTGATTATATAGATGGCAACTAGGCGTCTGGCGGCCAGACGTTTCGTGTACACAAAGAAGATCGCAGACAAGGTGGATAAACGACAAGGGTCACAAACCTTCACTTGAACCTATCTAAACGAGGGCTACGCCCTATCCTAGGTCAAATAGGTTGCCAGACAGATGAAGCTAGACTAATATATTGATGAAATGTGAACAAACTTTGAAACAATAAGAGCTTAGAAAAATTGCATTATAAAGCCACGAAAGGACAAGAATTGCCAACATTTAATCCGATTACTGTATTATGCATTACAGTATATCCTATTTGAAATGGGTGAACTTATTGACACTTATCGCCTTATATTCAGTGAGTAAGGCGTATGCTGCATTGTGCCCTATATTGTTACGTAATTTCTAGCTGGACTCCGAACGTTAACCGAGCCATGCAGTATATAATCTCCTCTGCAAACTAAAATGTACTGAAAGTACTAACCGAGGCTTATCAATGTTATAATATGTTTAATCATTTTACTGTGTAAGCGCTATCATAATGTCAGGTGCTGATAATCCTATCAATATTGTTTAATAAAATGTTTGATGTAGAGTAACATTATCTCAATTTAAACACCGACTTGGAGTTTAATTGTCATTAGTGGTGTACTTGAAAATGGAACAATGAGCCCTCTTCATTTTGGCCTTGAACTGGGTAGAAGGTTCACCATATTGGCTAACGTTACTTCAAGTATTTTCCAATATGAAAGCCCTAAATGATATTTCTTTTGCATGTAGGTTAAACATAACACTTTTACACGTCAATCTTTTTTGGTCATTTAAGCTTGATGAGGCCGGTGTTTCCTAGCTGACTATCCTGAGAAGAAACACCGAAACAAAGTCAGAGGTCAAAGTCTCTTTTAAAGTCCATACAATCGTACTGGTCAAATCATATGAGATGTAGGTTAATGTCTGAAGTGGTCTTTTGAGGAAAGTACCACACAGATTTGAGTGGACCTGTCCATACAGTGCAAGCATTTGTCAGTTTTCGTGTAGCTCAAACTTAGAACTTTAAGGAGCTCAACGATTTGACGAACAATACCAAAGTAAGGACATTTGGGTCCCTTGTGATGGAAATCATAATAAAGATAATTTATTTCATTTTCTAGAGAAATGTGTATTTTGTGGATTTCACATTTGTATTTTTTTAGATTTAAACTAGTTTTTATATTATAAGATTATACTTGTGTTGAGTTCTTCAGCAATAAAGGCTTAATAATAACATTTGTAATTAATGGCTAAACAAAGCTTCTGCAGTCCCGAGCCCTCCCGAGCCATTAGGTAATCTCCAATAACGCTATGAAATCTGATTTGATACTACAAATGATCACGTGTGTACTTAATGAACTATGAAGCCTGTTTCGTTAACATAACCAGATAGAACAGGTACGAGTAATAAATTGGCAAGCACTACGATGATACAAGGTCGCCATTAAAAAGTGATTAGCGTACACAAAGCTATGTAATCTTACTTCTCAGCGGCTCCACGGCTATCAAGAGGCGAAACAGTTATATAAAAAGTTCACTAGGAGCATTGACTATGGGGGAATTAATAGTACTGGACAAGCAATCTTCAAGATTGCTATAATTACCGCGCTTGGGCGGTTTTGTCGGAGTAACGAATTTAATCTCATCTTTGATAGGTCTCCCATAATTTTTTGTGGTGGTGAAATAGTGTCAGCGAAGGGTTTAGGAAACTCTTTCCTGGCTCAAAACCGCACACACGGTCCTTATCTTCTCGTTTATAAGTGCCCCATCCTGAATCTGTGTGTAGTCTTATTTACGCCGGGGCAACACTGTGCGGCATTGCGGCATGCCACAAATACAATAATTAAAAAAGTCGCAAATACTGAGGAGTATTTTTAATAAAATCTAATACAAGGTCAAAATACATTACAAATAGCTTACATTAATAGCATACATACAAATAGCTTCATGTTTTTGACGGACTGACTTTGACAATTCAAAAGTACCTGATAATGGTTTATTTGAAATAAATGCTTTGACTATTGACTATTGACATTAAAGTAAAAAGCAGTTTTATATATTACTAGCTTTTGCCCGCGACTTCGTACGCGCATATAACATTTTTTCCCCTTCCCGTAGGAATTTCGGGAAATCCTATCTTAGTGCTCCCCTACGGAGTGAAGGGAAGCTACATGCCAAATTTCAGATCAGTCAGTCACTCACTCTGTAACTTAATCAGTCAGAAACGGAAGAATTTTATATATACCTATTGATAAAGCCTTATTTACGCCGGGGCAAAACTGCGTCCTTGCGGCATGCCGCAATGCCGCACAGTGTTGCCCCGGCGTAAATAAGGCTTAAGTCTATCTATATCAATCTGCGTAGCCATTGCCGGGGTCAGCTTCTCATCTAGCTAGATGTAGCTGAAAACTACCAGATTTTTTGCGAAAGAATGGGAACTGGGAACAAACTTTTGGGGAAAATCTGGGCGCAAACAAGTCAAGACATCTTGGAAGGAACCAGTACGACTAGAAAACTGTAGTACCTCACGATAACAAATGTATGATATTTTGCTCTAAAACCTTACTATGGTAGGCGCTAAATAAACTTTCAATAGACCTTTCCCTAATATCCCTTCGTAGATACCCGAACAATAAATTATGAACCGTTTTTCAATACTAAAGAACGTAAAGGATCACGATAGAATCAGGGCATCTTTATAGCTGCCCTGAATCTTTGCTTTATTTCTGTTTTTGATAGCAAAAAAGTCAGTCAATGTATGTGGGTCAATGACCGTTATTGCATTCATCTGGCGCCTACCATAAAACGTTTCGCGTGTATAGTTGCTCAACAACCTGATAAAATTACTTCAACGTCTTCACTACGTCGGAACGACTCAGTCTTGAAGCTAGGACCTTAACCTTGAAACTGTATAGCTGATTGTTTCGTTCTGGTGGGTACTGATATATTCGTACATTTTTTTTCCATTTATTCCCTAATTAAGCACAACGAGCGAAAGCATTTCATTACGGTAAGAAGCATTCTGTTTCAACGATTAAAACTTGAAGCAATATTTCATTGTTCTGATGAAATAAATATTAAATTATGGAACTCCTGGACGGGAAGGCTTTTGAAGGAACACATATGGTTTTTAGTCAGTGAGTCTGATACTCCCTCCCATTCTGCCCAAAGCGGGAGGAGGCATTTTGATGATTTCCAGTCCATAAAAAAGCTGTTAATTTAGAGACTTTAATGCCCTTACGGGAATACACATCTTGGGTCATTCAAATTAGCCAAGTTTGCGGAGACTGGTCTCCCAAAGGGTGATTTGATTGTTCTTTTCTTTGTAAGCTTTTCTCTGTTATCAAGGCTCTTCGTCATAGGCCAAACATGACAAGAATTTGAAAGCGTGGGACCATGGGAAAACCCCATTTTTTGTCGACAGCAGAACGTGTTATGAAAACTCGTTATGCCAGATACTTATCGATGCGCGACGATCAATGGATAGACCTTCAGATTCTCTGTACTAGTCTTCTCAATTCTCAGTACCATTCTATGAATAATATTCGATTTCTGAAGAGTTATTACGTCATAGCCAATGCGGAACCTGCATAATGTTATCATTAGTGATTCATTGGAGACTGAGGACATTTCAATGAACTTGCAAATGCTTACTAATAGCCTTCTTTCTGATTGTTCGCGACTTTATTATGACTTTTGTTTAAACATTCGGGCTCACTAACTTATTGCTTTTCGTGTCTTATCTTTTATCTGGAAGTTAATTGCGGTTTTTCTTGAAAATTCTTTAACAGCTTCATTCCATCGTCTCACTTCAGTTTCGCAGCCAATCAATTCTAAATATGCAAACATTTTAGTGACTTTGTTTGACTTTTTGAGTCACAGATATTTGCTGTCATTTCATTATAGCCAATAGTCGTGGCTATTTTATAAATAACCATTTACGTAGGTAGATTCCATACGTGCGGCGATCGTGACCAACATTTTAGTGTTAGTTCCTTAGATGGTTTGAGAAAATAGTAATACTTGGGTGCCATGCCATACCATCGACGCTATGCGTTTGTTAATGCGAAAGTCAGGGCCATTCATGCTGAGGCCATTTGTTCGCTACGTTTTCACAGGCAAACTATGTAGTTAAGGTTTTTGGTAGGGAGGTCAATTGATATCTGGAGAATGGTATCAGGTGCTTTGGGCCATTAATTGTAGACATTTATTTTAGTTAGTTCTAAAGCCATTTATTACGATGTAGGGTTCTTAATAACAGACTCAAACCTATTGTTGATTCAATTTGGCTGGAGAAATCCTGTCACAAGGCGTAGCTTGAAAGAGGTCTGGCAGAAGACAGCTACAGGTTGAGATGGTAACAAAAGTTGAAACAAAAGTCGATCACTAGAAAAAGCCTAAGGGCGATCGTCCCTATCACCCTTATCGCCCTCTAGAATATTGAGCGACGGTACCAATCAATTATATTAATAGGTAAGTAGGTTTTCTTTACCCGATGAGGCCGAAAGCGTGTACCGGAAGGCGCAGACTTTCAATGCTTCTCACCTGGCAAAACTACAGGAATCTGCTGGATACGATAAGCACAGAACCGGTCGATGTAGCGACGCTTGGGGAGGCCTATATCCAGAAGTGGACCCACTTCGCTCAACTGTATTACTTCTATTACTTGCGGCGTTTAAGTTATTCGGTATACAACGTCTAACGTTGTATAATAGGATCGGTGTGTGTCACAATATAGTGGTTACAGAACAGTTCATATTTAGGGTTCCGTACCCAAAGGGTAACCAACGGAACCCTATTACTAAGCTTCCGCTGTCCGTGCATTCGTCTGTCAGCGGGCTGTATGTCAAGAACCGTAATAGGTAGACAGTTGAAATTTTCAGTGTGTATTTCTATTGCCGCTATAACAATAAATAATCCTTATTATATTACAAATGCGAAAGTAACTATCTGTCTGTCGCGCTTTCACACCAAAACTACTGAACCGATTTAAATGAAATTTAGTACGCAGATAGTCTAGAGCCTGAGAAAGGACATAGGCTGACGACGACGAAAATGGGTTGAAAGGGGGGGAAAAGTTGTATGGAAGTATCGTAATTTTTAGGGCTAGAAGCTTGAAACTTATTTTTTAGGCTGTTGATTCGATATAAATAAATATGTACAAAAGATAAGTACAAAAGTTTATTTATACGTATGTGTCTTCTTTGTTAAATAATTAGCCTAAATATTAAAAATAAAATTCAACAGGCTCCCATACAAGAAACGTGTTTTTTTTCTGTTTATGGTACGGAACCCTTTGTGTGAGAGTACGACTCGCACTTGGCCGGTTTTTTTAATTCACACAACCCATTAAGGTAATAACTGTGACTAGTTAAATTCATTTAACAAATGATTGGAGCAATTACTTAAACTGGTAACTCTCAGACCATTTTGCTAACAAATACCTCATTTGACTTTGTTTAGCATTGAAATAGGTGAACAGTTTGATTTTACACAATAGACACAATTTACAGGAAAACACACATACAACATAGGTTATATTAATATTTAGTTATTTGCTCAAAACAAATCAAATTCAGTGACTGGTAACCTACATGTTAAATTAACTCCTTAATATAAATACTCCTTATTAATTGATATAGTCACTTTTTTGTGAAACATTTAACTGATATGAACAGAACAATAGTACTAACCACGTCAACCTGTCAATTGACAGTGATTCAGTAAATTTATTAATATTTCAGTATGGATTAAGGAAAGGCAGGCCTTTGACTCATAATAAAATGATTGCAAAGCTAAATATGGCTGTTTTTGTTGCCAAATGTACACATGAGTGGTTTAGGCACAGCTTGCATTAAAAATATATTTTTATATTAATATTCAAAAGCATAGCAGTGCCCTCCTTACATTTCACAATGATATTATCAAGTGAACCAAACTCAGCACCTGGCCAGTCCACATAGCATGCTAATTGCTAACTAACCCAGATATCATACTACTCACTTATAACTGTACTGGTAGCCCACACTCTGTAAAAATAGATGAATCATCTGTTTTTTTTTTAAGAAAAAGTTCTGGGACAACCTCTTTGGTATCAAAAAAATTGGAGTGTGTTGTCTATTTTAAAGAAGAGTAGTTTTGTTCTTATTTTAGTTTAATTTTGTCTATGGATAAAATGATGGTGGCAATTTTTGGGGGCTTATATCCGGCAGTGGAAGATTTTCAGCTGTCAATTATTATGGTTTTAGTAGTAACAAACTTGCAGAGTAAAATTTATGAAATCGAAACCTTATTATTTTAAATATTTATATTTAGCTGCATTTGGATCAACTTCTGGTTAGCCCTAACATACTTGGTATACTGCCAAGATGATAGAGCTGAATAAACTTTTGTTTTGAGAATCAATATATTTTTATTATTGCTTTATTTTTTTTACTTCATTGGACTATCTGCATGAGGTCCTAGTTTGGATAGTGTTATTGGGTTTTTCCATCTGGAACTTTGATGGCAATATGCTTGCCACTATTCCAAGGGAATAAATATTACTGGCTTTGTGGGTGTACTACAGAGATCCTCCTTTATCAGCACCTCTTTAGAGGTTTAGGAATTAAATGGCACATTATGAATAAAAAGAATAAGGCTCAGGCCATTGGTGTGTATCCTTTATTTAATCATTCTTCATTTACAGGCACTTGTCAAGGTATAAAAGTAAATTAGTTATTGCAATAACTTCTATTTAATGTGTAAAATAAGCTTTTTATATTCAAGAACCCTAGACAAATTATAGTACATCTCTGCCTAATCCTTTGAGAAATACAGGCACTATGTTATGTTATATTATAGAGATAGCATTGTTAACAATTGATTCAGAGCACTATTGTAAGTAAGTTCTTTATGTCTCAATTGATATAATTGAATAACATGTTCAGATTGTATAACATCTCAGTAAACATCTTGCCAAGGTTGCGTTTGAATGGTCCATGATTCCTTTACATTTCTGATAAGAAATAAAACAGTGGATGAATTTCTACTGAATAGACATGAAACTTTTATTTATGTCATAGTCATAGTCATAGTTATTTTAATAATAACATTTGAATTTTATAAATTAAATCAACAATTACAAATAATTTTACATTTTTTTTTTTTTTTCATTCACTTGCTCTTAGGTGCTTAAAATCTTTCCTTCACACATGATACTCTCAAAAAAGATTACAATTTCCTCTTAGAATGTATAGTAGAAATCCCTTTAAGAAATAAACAGTGTATTTGTACTTTAAATTACTCTGTATTCTCTCCTATTAGCATGATTATAAAGGCTTTTGATTTTATAGGGTCAACATTACCTTAATAGTTATTCAATTAAATTAGAAACTAGAACAGTATTCATCCAATCATATCTCTGGGAGGCACAGTCAACAATGCATGTCAGTTTTTCATATCAAGAGATATTTTGGCAGAACAAATATTGAGTTATTTGTTGATATTGGGACTTTCCTGTGAGGCACTAGCTGGTGACTCAGACACCTTAGCTTGATTTAGGAAGCAGTGATTTATAGTTTGTTTTATTTAGCTTATTTTGTTGTTAACCAACTTTTAATGCCATGTACCTAGTATCACTTTCTTAGTATAGATAAGTAGAGATAGTGTTATTAATTTGTATTGTTTCCAGTGTTTTTTTTTTAATGTTTAGTTACAGGTTTTTTTCCTATGCTAGTGACAATGAATCATGAACTTAAGAATGAAACATGATATAACAACACAACTGTGGGAAAATTCTTTGATTAAACAATGTAACTATAGTAACAAAGATTGTAAAAATAAAAAAGTTACACGCAAATAATCCATTGAGTTGCATTAAGCAAACAAAACTTACTTGATGTGAATGGATGAAAACAGAATAATGAATCAAACACTTACGTTCGGAGACGAAAAACAATGAAACAGAAACTTGGGATCGCCGTCTCGGAAACTCGGGAATCCCACAAAATAGATGGATCACAAGAAAATTCACACAAGCACTGGCATAATCGTAAATAATAAACTCAAAATAGGAATATCAAGACGATTGAATGAAAACTGGTTACGCGATACGACCGACTTGGCACTATTCCATATGATCAGTGACGGAAAGTACGCGCGCACCGCCTTCGGTGCAACACTATTCACTAATAATTAACAGCAATTGGCAGGCGCCCGGGCGACCAACACGAACAATGACCCCCGCCAGATGATTCAATCCATATTCAACTCATATTGTAGCCTTTGCTCAGCAGTTAAGATAAACTCACCGTCATGACATCACGCAAAATAACTCGTCTCCTTGTCTTGCCGTGCCGAAAAAAGTACCAAACAATGAAGCCACAAAACAAATAAAAAAACAATAAAATAATAGTCTGGTTAACATAGAACTTTACGCTCGACTTCGTCACAACTTTATTCCGTATAAAATGCCCTTATTCTTTGAATTAAGCTACAGAATTTTGTATATTTATTTTTATAAAATATTTGACAACAAAAAACCCTTCACTCATCATGGAATCAGCGAACTGGCTGTGTTGCCACATTCATTTCGAGAAAAATCACCCAAAAATAGTAGAAATAGGGAGGAAAAAAAAATAACTACGAGGAAAAGCTCAAAAATATTTCAAGTAACAAAATATTGTACTTATTCAAATTTAGGAGATACATATTGAGTTTTTTTTAAAACCAGTTTCTCACACGTTATATATTTCTAGAAAAATAATCAAACATGCACACACACATAATCACAAAAGTGAAATCTGTTTTTTTTCTTCGAGTAGTTGATAATGCCAATTCACTAAATGGCAACACAGTAATTCAGGGTGGAACTTTGAACTCATTTGAACTTTTTTGAAGCTTCTTTGAACGGGGTGACTTTTTGTTTCGAGGGTTCCGATTCCCACTCGGACCATTAAGTTTTTTGTTTGTATGTATGGTCTAGCAGAGATAAGAAACTTATTCCTAATTTGTGACATTTCTTGGTCTGCAAACGCACCCACGAAAATCTGCCATTTTTTTGTGACCAACTATTCGCCTCATTTTACCGTAGTCAACAAGGAACCCTTATAGTTTCACAATGTCCGTCTGTCTGTCTGCCCGCGGTTTAGCTCGGAGACTCTTAGCACTGGGAAATTGGAATTTGAAATTGTTATACAAGTATATAAGGGGTAAACTTTTAAAGTGTGCGTGAATGGCCAAATCCGAAACTATGAGGAATATTGTTAAACACTGAAAGGAGGCTGGACCCTGATTTTGATGAAAACTAAATGCATTATTGGATTTCTGAAAAATCGGTTTTGCTAGTCACGAATTGAACTGGTTGGTTTTGAAAAAAAACACAATCATCATCGAAAAGTATCGCTAATAAGGATCAAATTCTGGGAAGTAATAACATATGGCAAACTAAGGGAAAGTGCTCATGCCTTTTTAACTTGAGGTGAGCTGGTTTTTTGTTCGACTGGTCTACAACAGTTATCTAAGAGTCGTCATGGTCCGAATTCGTCCTTAAAAAAATACATACAAAACCTCCTTTTTGAAGTCGGTACAAAGATTATAATAAACAAGAAAGAAAACAGCTTTATAATGGACATAATTTTATTGTATTATAGCAATACATAACATTATCTATACAGACTAATACAAGGCATTCACAGTTGATCAAAATATCACTTGTGTATTACTTCGCAATGCCAAAGTTGAAACGTGTATGCCGAACTAAAGCATCTGCAAACAACACGATGCAGCATGGAGAACAAATTTCATTTGTTAACAAAATATTCGTATAATAAATAAATAACAACCTATAAAAACAACTGTGTAGGTAATCGAAATTTTCGCTAAACATTTAGGTTTTGTTTTAAAAAAAAAATTGGTGCTATGATAGAAGTTAAAATAAATTGATGTCAATAAATTAATGAAATGGAAATATTGGTCACGGTTAGGGGCCATCATAACAAGGAAGCTACTGATAAAGCTTTTGTCTATGTCCATATCATAGACAAAAGCTTTATCAGAAAATTCATTACTTATTTTCTTTTATTTACATACAGTAGCTTCTATTGTCTGTGGATTAGAACTTTAGCAATAGCGGTAGCTAAGGACAGCGTATTTATGAGCTAATAGACATTGGTGTATGGAACTAATGAAGCCACTGATTATGTGGAGTTGTATCGATAACTTTTTCTGACTGGCAATACAAGGTGTTGCCATCCACCGAAACGGGCAGTCTCCCCTAATTAGGGGAGTTTCAAACTATTAACAAACAAAATAATTATCTTCCTTTAAAGTACTATTCACTGATAAACCTTATATTTCCCGCCTATGACGATATCCCCGTGATATTAAACCGTGGTTTACTCTAGCACTTTGAATGGCAGAGGTGTGGTGTCCGCGGTGCCTGCAGAGGAACTGAAGTATGGGGATACGTCTGATAGGTAGTTTCGCGGCAGTAAGCCAATGAGGAGCGCTATCTTGGCGGCGATCGGGGCTTTCTCTTCATCGTCGATTATCGTGTCCTGGTCTGGCATCATCTGGGTACACAATAAATAAGATTTAAGGATATGTTACCGTCGCGCCTGGTAAATAGGGGAAAATTTTATACAGAACTTTCCTCGTTAATCGCTGTTTTTTTTAACTTATAAACGTATCGAAATCTGTTGCTTGGTTTAGGAGACTTAAACAGAGAACCAAGGGGAGATAGCGACTTCGTTTAATAAATTTGTAAGACAATGTAAATAACTCTCTGAGAATTCGAATGAGCATACTTCAGCTTCAGCAGCATTTCGTAGAACGAGTTTGATTGCATTGATATGAGAATATTAACCTTGTCTACAATATGTTTCTGTATCAAACCATCTGAGCCCACGTAGAAGGTAGAGAACCCGTCGTACCATCTGCAAAACAAAACACAAATGGTTACCAAGCTGATCTCTGTACATGGTACAAGAGTATGAATAACTAACTGCTGCCCGCGTGAATGTCGAATAATATCCCAAGGGAACATACTCCCGGGATAAAATAGTATAAGTGTTTAGTATATCCTATGTGTTACTCCAGAATATAATCTACCTCTGTGCCAAATTTCATTAAGATCCGTTCAGACATTCTGACGTGATTGAGTAAAAAACATGCATCCAAACATTCAAACTTTCGCATTTATAATAACGGTATAGTATAGTATAGACCAGGGGTTCCCAATCTTTTTCATACTGCGACTCGCTTTGAGTGTTATCATTTCTTTGCGACGCCCTTGTAAAAACCTGCGGTAGCTCCGTTTGGGAAAACGAGAAGATACGACACGGGTGCTGCTTGATGGATGCTTTTCCGATTAAGATACACTGAAAAATATTTATAAAATGTGTGCTTAAGATCGATAAATTTTCGACATTATATCTATTGTAAACTTAGCTACAGATCTTAAACAGTTTTTTTTTTTGCATAAAGAAAAGAAAAGGAGAACACTGTATTTCTTTATATTATATAGATAGTATTTCAACCTACTGATTGTGGCACAGAGTCATAAGAATGTTTCTTAATTTAAAACTCACCATCTTGCATAATAATAACGCCTGTATTTCCAGAAGGGTTGGTATAGCACATTCTCAATTTGCTGTTTGTGTATGTGAGTTTGTAAACGCACCCACGATACAGGAAAAATTCCTAGTGTGCTTTTTTTTTAATGTTGCCCAACATAAAACTTTTTTTTATGTTGGGCAACATTATAAGCCCCATATAATAGTGGCATGGGTTATACATAAGTATAACTTTCTATTTGTAATGCTAATACTCACAGTTCCTGGTCTTTGAACACCTCCTTCATGTTCCACAGTTTGTACTTCCAGAACATGAAGAATACTTTGAGCCCCGAGATGCCCTTGATGCGCCACCTCATCCTGGTCAGAGATATGATAGTTCATTAAATATAATTAAGAAAACTGTTGAAAACCTGCACTCTATTATTTACGGAAATGTTATTTTAAGCATCTCTTTGTATTTTGTATACACATTCATAATAAACAATTAGCTCTTAGATCAGGGGCCCTACTATGAAGTCTTAAAACGATCGTTATTCCGCTCCAAGAGAGAGATGGAGCTATCCATAGCGTATAGCACTATCCCTTTTACATCGTCGGAATTGGATGGCATTAGCACGTCATAGTAGGGCGTTAGAAAACTGTTTTTTGAAATAGTAGTAAGTAAGTAATGGTTTTTCTTTTGGCCCAGGGCCCGAAATAGAGTGGGGAGGAGGGGCAAATGAAAGTTATTGATGACGTCAAATTCCGGAAATAACTGCTATCGGTTAAGTGTTTATTTGATAAGAACACTAAATTAGTTTACCTTATCTAGTGTTTACTTCGCAAAAGAATATCGGTGTGACCTAGATTATTGTTTGGCACCTTTGAGTTGACTAATGGTACGAAAAGACAAAACCGACGGTATAAGATGCTTATCTCTGCCCCGAAACATAACGAAATCTCTCACAATACGAAGATCTAAAATCAAAATCATAAGTACACTTTTTGAAAGTCACCACTTCATAGTATTTTCTATCTTACTAGCTATGACGTCAATTCACGCGTAGTGAGACTCACTTGACAGAAGAGTCCTCAGGATGGGCGGTGATCTTCAAGACTTCCAACTTCACGTAGGCGAACTTCAAGTGTCCCACCGTACGCAGCAGAGCCACCTGCTTCACGTAGTGGAACAGACCTCTGCAATAACAAATACAATGTTAATAATAATATGAAGAAGAAAATCATAATGTCTTAGTTATGTATGAATTAGGTGTCGAGACGTGGACACCCACACTGTACGGCTGTTTCAACAGGTTTACGGTAAGGTTTGTTTAATAATATAATATAATATATCTTGGGACAACTTACACACGGTCATCCGATCCCAAACTAGGCAGAGTGTGCTATGGCAACCAGACAACTGATAAACATACTTATATATTTCTAAATACATACATATTATAGACAAATTACACCCAGACACAGAACAAATGATCATGCTCATCACACAAAGATTTGTCCTGGGTAGGAATTCAACCCACGACCTCCGGTTTAGCAGTCAGGGTCACTAACCACTCGACCAACAGGCCAGTCAAGTTTGAGGTTTAATAAGGCGAATAAATAATTTAATGAAAATTCGTTTCATGACACATCTCTAGATTTATAAATCAATAGGGTATTTTATCGTCTATCGGTAAAAATATGTCCGTCAGATGTTTCCAAAAAATATTGGATACAGTGCGTCGACAACTCACGACACTTTTACTATAACGTGACGTCACCAGCCTCCACTCTTAAACTTTGATGATCTTTATCAATTTTTATCGATTTGAAATGGTAAAAAATACGTGTTTTTAAATGTAACGGACAGACTAAACATAATTATTATTTTCCTATCTAGTAAAATACCCTATTATGTAATTTTTACACCCAAAGAAGATTGTCATAATTATAGTTTATGGTTTTGATAATTGGGAGCAAAAATATGTAATAGTAAAGGTGTCATGTGTTACTAATTAGTTAGTTATAGACATGTTTACTCGCCAATGAATACATTATGCTTGCATTATGTTATATAACAAACAATCCGAAGGTCAAGCAAGTCTGAAGCCATAATGAACAACATAAGTTATCGACTTTATAAAAATAACTGCCCATACAAAGAATTAATGGTTATAATTCTGCAGTTCTATGGGAAATAAGTTTATTTAAGATAAGAAACATACATTTACCTAATTATATTAAGGGTACAAATAAAATAACAGGCGCGGCTCCTAAAACAGAAACGTCTTTCATTGATATTCTTGCTTGTTGAGAAGAAAAACATTTACTTACACAGATGTAGTTCCTCTGATGTTGTTTACAAACACCATGTTAGGATGATAGATAGAATAGTCCAATGGTTTCACGAACAAGTTCGGCATCTGAAAAACCAAAGAGCACATTTTTTAAGCACTGCGAGAATTGTTTTTATATACAATGTGTAACAGAATAAACGCAACACCTCTTAAGGGGTTATTGTACTAATCATTATAAACAACTTTCACTATGGGACCAAGAATAATAAAATCAAGAAAAAAAAATAACCGCCCAATCATTTATGTGCGCGTGCGTAACTCAACAAAATGTACTGAATATTTTTTGCAATTTCGGGTTCGTCCCAAAGCAAAAGTTGTTCATTATGATGAGTACAATTGTAATTTTAATTTTATTTGTTTGGGACAAAAAACAGTTACACGTTACATTTGAACACAGGTGTTTAAAAAAATATAAATAACAAACATGTAACCCACACTATTGTCCGCGAATTTGCAAGAGACAGAGATTGACCAACGTACACATATTGCTCATCGGATTAATTTACCAATTATATTAATGATTTATATGTATAGCTTATAAAGAACAATAAATTAATATTTTACCCTTACGGGGATCCGGATAGAAAGGCGAGAAACTGCTTTTTAAATTTGTTTTGCGTTAAATGACCCCTTAAGAGGTATTTATTTATTTATTTCGTTTATTCTGTTACACGTAGTATGCTTCTTTGTCATAACATTTTTGAGCATCAGTCTATCTTTGTACTAGTTGATTAATTGCCATGTTTATACGATATCAAGTTATCCAGCCGAAAAAAAACCCGATTATATGGCGACACAGCCAAGTGGCCAGTGTTGTTTACATTGGAAACTCGGGATAGGAGATCTGGCCCTGGTTGAATCCATGGTCCGGAGCGAGGAGGCTTGGGAAGCGGTCACCTCCTTCTGCGAAGCAGTAATGCTAGCGAAGGAGGAGGCGGGCCGCGCGAGGGAAAGGCAAGGCCTTCGCCCCAACCGCCGCAACAGGAGAAGACGCCCCGGACGTCGGGAGTCGCAGGGCGATCCCCGGCCACCGTAGGCGCGGGTCTGCGGACGACGAGCATTGGGTGGCTCGCCGTCCGATCACCACCAGGCCCGGGTCGATGTTTCACGCGCGCCTCAAAGAGATGTCAGCATAAAAGACGGGGCCCGCTAGGGCCAGAGCCTGCCAGGGTTGCGGAATTTGTTCGAAAGAGTCACCGCGGCCCTGGAACGCAAAGGGCTTTAGAAGGAACACGGATGGGTTTTAGTCAGTAAGAGTCTGACACGCCCTTCCGCTCCACCCAGAGCGGAAGAAGTCATTTGATGATATCCCATCCTTAAAAAAAAAAAAAAAAGTTCCAGAGATTAGCGCGTTCAAACAAACAAACTCTTCAGCTTTATTATATTAGTATAGATTGGAAATAAAGGACATCATCATCCTCCAGATTCTTCCATACTATATTTTGATATAAATATAATATCTATATGTATTTTTTTTATTTTATTTAATATGGGTTTGCTCTTGACTCTAGTCTAGGTCATAGATGACTGAGGCAAAGTCGACGATGGAGCGAGCTTACCTAGAAGAAGCCTGTTCACTCTAATTTTGAAGAGATTTGGGTTGTATGCTTTCGGAAACACAGACGCAGGCAGAGAGTTCCACTCCTTTGCTGTGCGCATTGTAAAAGACGTTTGGAAACGTTAAGTGCGAATTGGTGGAATAGCAACAAGGTAGGGGGCATAAATCAAATGCAATAAGGTGCTTGTTTTTTAAGTTTTGTTCAGTTTAATACTAACCGTAGTGGACAGCGTGTTGAACACCTTCATAAGTTGTTCCTCGCTGGGCTTGCCCTCACGGCTCGGCTCTACGATGGGAGCACTCAATGGATTAGTAGACGAAATTGTTCCACGACAGAACGCGATCGCATCGCGTTCGAACTCCGAGAGGCAGGTCGGCTCTATGTCCTAAAAAAAAACCAACCTGGTTTTTTAATTTGTTTCAGAAATAAAAAATATACAAAAAAATAATATTTTTAAATTTTTTTGTATCACGTAAAATACTGGTATTCAGCTTTCTGGTTTGGCTGCAAGCAGACCGCAACATAGAGGATGTAGCGTCATCAATGCCACATGAAAAACTAAGAAACGAAATTTGTACGACAACAAAAAGAACCGCAACGCCATCTACGACGAACTAACAACGAAATCCTACATCGCGCAAGCAAAGTTCTCCGTCCAATTTGAACACATACAACAGGCCGAATATCAACCATCGAGCAGTTGCCCACCAGACTCAATAACCGTCTAGCAAGAGGATCCTTCCCATTTCCAATGAAGCCTCTGAGAGTACTCTCAGAGGCTGGAGTCGGGATGATGCTGCATCAACATTATAGAGGTACGTCTATAATGTTGATGCAGCATCATCCCGACTCCAGTATGATATGCGGGATATGATAGTTGATATGCGGGATATGATAGTTGATATGCGGACTGTTGTATGTTTTCAAATCGCACGAAGAACTTTGCTTGCGCCATGCAGAGTTTCGTTCCTTAGTTTTTCATGTGGCGGCATTGATGCCGCTACAAGGACATAATTTTTTAATTAAAAAAGCAACAGTTTTTATTGAGCAAGCATAAAATTGCAATCTTCAAATATCATAAGCCAATTTCCCACTTCACAGGCCTTCCATTATTCCACTTATTGTGGTCTGCTTTCTGTTGCCTATGCACAAATATAAAAAGAAAAATACTCACATTATTATCTTTTGTTAAATCTATATCACTGATATTGCTAAAAGGGACATCAAATGCAAATGGAGGCATTCGCCTCTCTATATAATCATCAGATGTAATTCTCAGGGTCTTCAGCTCCACATCATCTCCATAATCATTTTCATTACTTTTCATTCTACAGTTTGGTTTATAGTAGCTGAAATCTATCTGTTGAGAGAGACGGCCATTCACTGCCTCCTCCTGGATATAGATATCGTCGATGTTGCTTTCTGTAGTGCATTTTGGTGCTGGTTGACAACTGGATATGCGACGATTAAGGAACTGTGAAATAAAAGTAATGGTTTTTAAAAGCCCCTCTTTGGGGAGTGGCTGGAGAGGCGCCACAGCATCCTCTCCTTCCGCCTGACGCAGGCACTCACCGGACACAGCTGCTTTGGGAGGTTTATTAAAAAATTAAGGTAGATTTTTTATCTAAATGGGAAATGTGCCAAAACAACAGCAGTTTTCATGAAATTTAAAAAAAATATATATTTAAAGAGTAAGAATTTAAAAATAAAATGCAAGGTTTCTTTAGTAGGTTCATTGAATATCATAAGCGAAGATCAGATAGCAACATAATCTATGGTAATATAATGTTAATAAATCATCATACTAGTAATAAGTGGATAATGTTGCTAGAGTATAATAAGTATTTTGTTTAACTAGAGTATATATTTACATTTAATTGTACATACTCCTGTTTTTTATTCCAAAATAAAATAAATAAATAAATGCTTTGCATCTGTACATAAGTGCACAGATAATATACAACAGCACTTCCTGTCCTAACCTCTAAAATACCTTTTACTTCTAAAATATTGAATGAATCAAACACAATACTGATGCTGGTACGATGCCAAGATGGATGCAATCCGTGTATGTAAACAAATAATATCAACCCAGTAATGCATTCATTTACCAGTAGTTTTATAAATTACATTATACATCATGATGGATGAAAACAAACATACACATGGAAAAACACCAAATTTTTTACAGGGAGTATGAGACCTTGCATGGCAAATATTATTTATGTCAGAAAGCTTATGTCAGCACCACGTGAATCGGTAACAGTTCCATTCCGCATATTCTAATTGGTTCAATGTCAAGGAGGAAAATATAGTTGGCGATATAAATAATTATGCATTTTTCAAATATTACGTAACTAGCTACACCATTCGTGTTCTCCAGGAAACTAAAAAAATATTTAAAAGCATAGAAAACTACGCAAAATACTCACTTCTTCCAGAAATTGCGTCCGCAAAGGGATTTTTCTGCACAAGCGGCTTGAGTGACTTTTGGTAGAAACGATGCCGTTTATAGGCAATATTCTTTGAGAAAACGTACGTAAACAAATAGACATTTTACTACAGTACGGTAATCACTCCAAAAAGCTGGAAATTCCGACTTTTTTCGAAAATATGTCGTAGAAAAGTCCCGACATTGCGCAAAGAGATTGACAGTTGTGTTTATTTTTAATTTTCGAACATCTGTTTTAGCACCGACTGGCGACATGATTGATTCAGCTCCACTCAAATTTTTCTATGAGAATTTGTTCAGTTTTAATTTTGTAAAAGTGCAAGCAAGCATTATAAATTAAACAAGTTTAGTGCTTTTTTATTTTGGTTTTCACAATCTTCCAAGAAAAAAAAATATCATCTGTTCTATGCTCTTTCATACCTGTCAGTTTGTAAAAAAAGACAATGTGATTGTGATCGATTCACTTGACAATTCAATTTCTGAACGAGTATTTTTGCGTTGCAATTTGCGAATTTTGAAAAAAAAAAATACTTTTTACAAATATCGAGGTTGGTTTCTTAGAAAATCCAATAATCGACAAAAATTACTATCAGTTATGCACCTCCAAAGAGCATTTCAGCGAGTGTACGGTCTTTTATTAAACACCAATGTAAGCACTGTAAGTATGCAGGATTTCATCATTTTATTTGTTTTAAAAATTAAGAGTATTTTAATGATTTACATATATTATTAGTGTCTCACGATATTATGAAACCATAATTTAGGTGCCTGGAGACTGTAATTACATGAAACAGTCGTACATCCACAAATGTAATGGTTGTAACAAATACTCTATTTACTCTTGCATTCGGTATAAATCTACTTTTATAACCTACATTTAACGACAGATTCTTTTACTCTGACCTAATCTAATCCCATACTTTCTAATTTTAGTCAGTACCATGTTGCTATTCAGTCCGCCTAAAGCACACAAAAGAAGAAACAAATGCTCATAGAGCTAAATTAATGGCTAAAGGACTGCCAGAGAGGAAACCTCTGCCAGGAGTCAAGAGCATAATACTTGTGGCCTCAGGAAAAGGAGGTGTGGGAAAGACTACTACTGCTGGTTTGTATTTATTTGGAGTTTTCCATAGACTTGTCGCTTGGTAGTACAGTGTGATGATTTAAATATGAGATCCAATTAATTATATACAAGTTCATTGTTGATCATCAGAATGAATAAAAAAATATTTCAATCACAAATAATAGTAATATAAAAAAAAATAAAAAAATCATTGTGGTCACAGTTAATTTCTCTTAATCCATTTTCATTATTTATCAGTTACTCTTTGTTGGTTCATTTATTTACTGTATAATGTTTAATTTTATTTTATTACGAATGAATAAATCATCAGTATGAGCTTACTCTGTACAATGAGCATACACAATATGTGTATGTCACACTCATTTATGCACATAAACAATATGTCTATATCTGCATTCATTTAAGTGTAATCATTGTGTTATTATATTTAGTAGCAATAAATCCATCAAGGGAACAGCCTATTCATTTACATAACAATAACATTTTCACTGTTGGGTTTTACACCCCATTTAATTTAACTTCAAACTGCATCATTAAACAGATCCTTAAAATTTTCCAGTGAATCTCGCATGTGCTATGAAGGTGATAGAGCCGGACAAGGAGATTGGTCTGCTGGATGCAGATGTGTTTGGTCCCTCTGTGCCTCTCATGATGAACATCAATGGAGAGCCTATGCTGAATGATGAACACCTCATTGAGCCACTGCTGAACTATGGTGTTAAATGGTGAGGGGCATATTCTCTGTTTGAAAATCTGCTCTCTCTTCTCTTTTTGTTTTCAAATTAGTTTCAGATTTGATCTATCTAACTATGAATCTATTCTAAACATGTAGTACCAATTTTTCTCACGGCCCATCCCACAAACACCATGAATTTTCTCTTGAAAAAAGTGGACTCAATAATACTGTAGCTTTCTCAGTAGAACAATTTTCGTATTTTGATAAGTACTTCCTGAGATTATCATTTACAAACTGCAAACTAATTTACCTTTTTAGAATAGTAGTCAAGATTTTAGCTACCTACTCTTATTATTGTTGGGTAATACACAATTACACAAGTTATGTAATTTTTCTGTTATCACTTCCAAAATGAATTACTGAGTACATAATGTGCACAATTTATGCTGCAGTTCGCAGCTAGTTGGGTGACAGAGTTTGTCTATAAACAAATCTTATGTTTGTTATCAGTGATATTGCAAGTATGATATTATAATAGTCACACCAAGTTCCTAGAGCTACAGCTTTGTCGCATGCCCCACCATAGCATGAGAAAAGCCCGCCTTGGTGGGTGGATAAAGTCATGATTAAAGCTGTAAGATATTCTTCCGCTGTCATAAATCCTAATCTCGAAATAGTAAAACAAAGTTGCAGAGGAAGAGCGATAAAATATGAAAGTCTGTAGACAGAATAAGACCAGTTCCCTTGTGATTTTCGGCTTTCGGCTAAGAAGCTAATTCGGATAAAATATCATATTCAATGTTTCAGCATGTCAATGGGCCTGCTAGTATCAGGAGAGAATGCCGTCGTATGGCGTGGTCTGATGGTGATGCAGGCGTTAGAGAGACTGACGAGGCAAGTGGCGTGGGGGCCACTAGACTGCCTCATCGTAGACACGCCGCCGGGCACTGGCGACACGCATCTGTCGCTCGCACAGAACCTGCCTATAGATGGTGAGTTATTGGCTAGCGTAAAATAATGTTTTATTGTATTGTGGAACAAATTGAAAGAAATCTCATAATTGACCCCAGAAAGATAAGTGACTAGTTCATGCGCCATTTACATTTAAATGATATCACCGCTTGCCTGCTTTGTTGAAGACGTTCCTTTGTTTCGTCGTTTTAATGTTTCTGGATTTTGCTTACACAACATTATTTTTGTATTCCTTCACAGGAGCCCTAGTAGTCACCACACCCCAGTCCGCAGCGCTCCAAGTAACGAAACGAGGCGTCATCATGTTCGAGAAGCTAAAAGTTCCTATTGTGGGCATGGTAGAGAACATGTCCCATGCAATCTGCTACAAATGCGGCACGAAAAACTACGTGTTCGGCAACGACACGAAGCGAGCGGCCGATGAAATGGGGCTGGAGATCATCGAGAGCTTCGAGGTCGACCACAACATGTCCGAGTGCATCAATAGCGGGAAACCAGCCATCTACGCGCTACCAGACAGTACGCACGCCGAGAAATACAGACAACTAGCTAACAAAGTGTTCAAATATATAGAAGATAGAGAAAAGGTCACAGAGCAGGCGAAGGCCAAAGAGTAGACGCGCAATATATATCTGTCTGTGATGTGTCCCAGTAGTTGTTGAACAATTAATATAATATTATATACAATTAAATGTTTCATAAAAATGTATGTTGTCGCTTTTCTCAGACTCTAGGCTCGTTGTGATAACATACAATTGAACAATGCGAAAGAATTAGATTAGTCAATTAGGAATTAGGACTGAATAGTTTATTAAGGTTATTATAAATAAACAATATAAACATGTAAAAATAAAACATTTTTATTATATAAAAATTTATTCGGAACAATCTTTTCAGGAATCTTTATCATCTATGGCCAAACTGAAACTTAAGAAATATAAATAAAAAAATAATAATACAAAAATATGTGTCTTTATGTTTTTATGACTACATTTTATTATAAGGAAGATGAAGCACAAATCTTCGAAATGTGATACCAAAGTTTCACTTATGGCTACTGGAATATTAAAATTCATAAAAAGAGCATTAAATTTGCTTTAACATTCAAAGATCTGTCGCCTGTTATTCAGTCAGTAAGTACAAAATAGATAGGTATATTTTTATATAAATATTTACATTACATTGAATCACAACAAAATTAGAAAAAAAAAACCGGAATGAAAAATGTACGGTTTAGCAAATGAAAGCAGGGTACGTTCAGTCTGAGTAAATACACTTACACGCGAAGGGGCCCGGTGAGGTCATAATTTATCACGTCTATACGCGAGCTGGAAGATGGATTACTATTTTGGCGCGCATGAACGCAGCATTGCCTGGCCTACAAACATACACGCTCGATACGCGCATTAATTTTTGTTTTGCGTCGTCAAAACGCGCTGTTGTAATCTAAAGTCAGCGTTGTGACTCACTGTGATGCTTTCAGATGAAACTTGAGCAATATTGCCACTTCTGTCGATGCAATTCGTCCAAACATTTAGCTAACATCATACCAAATATATGCTACGCTAATTAGCAAAAATTATTTTGCAGCTATAGCGACATTATAACGGGCATGGTGTAACCTTAGAATCTTTGCACTTCGGAGCAGAATGTCTAACCTTGCAATGCTGCTTCCAGGCGATAAGCTTCGGAATTCACAACACTATCTGTTAAACAGTGCTAAGTAAATACTATCTAATATAAAATTGACAAAATACAAATCATGAACCGTGTTATATCGGCTTAATATCAAAACGTAGCTAGGGTCAATGACCTGATCGATTATTTTATTCACCGTTAATTGATCGACCAAAAACGTGCACTTTTATATAAAATTTGTGTATGACACCAATCGTTTTGTATTGTGGGCATTTTGCTTGAGAAGTTTGGAAATTGTTACGGAATTCAAATATTTACAATATCATTTTGTAGGACTAGAATCCTTATATTTAATTTTGCGACATGCATTGTAAAAAATCTACAACAAATTACTTTTTTAGGAGTCATGGCTTTTACATTTGGCCAGTAAGTTGACAACAGTATTTGCAGTTTAATTTTATAGCGACTCCTCGCATCCCACAAAAATTAGTTCATATTCATCTAGATTTAAAGCAAACTGCCCACAACACGAACAGGACACTACAGGATATGGAAGTAAGCTCAACGTTCACAATTGTCGTCGACTAGTCAGGTTGTCACAAAAAACACCAAATTGTATGAAAAAAAAATCTTTCCTTTCGCACCATAACATCTTAGATTAAATTATCAAATGTCTCATTTTTTCACTGTGCGTACATTGTACACACTGGGCGGGTTCTACCACTTCTTCTTGTGCTCGTCCATACTGACGCCGCCAGGTCCCAAGTAAACGATCATTAGAAGACCGCCGATCACAGATAACGTCTGGAAAGGGAGGAGATAAATTTTAATAAGTGATAAATGATATTTATTTTGTAAGTGGGTTAAACAGTAATTTTAAACTAGATGAGGCCGATGTTTCCTGGCTGACTACCCTGAGAAGAAACACCGAAACAAACTCAGAGGTCAAAGTCCCTTTTAAAGTCCATACAATCGTACTGGACAAACATATCAGAACCATGTAGGTTAATGTCTGAAGTGGTCTTTTGTTGTGTTCACTTCACGTATTGCTCAAGTTGTCGTTTGGTATTCTGAGCTTTTACAGAACGTTTATGTCGATTAATGGCATCCCCCTGAAAACTATAGAATCGATCAATCTGGGTAGCTTTTTCCCAACCGGATGCAACTGGGTACCAGTGGCCCTACTATGTCGTGCTAATGCCATCCAATTCCAATGATGTAAAAGGGATAGTGCGATTCGCTATGTATAGCTCCGTCTCTCTCTTAGAGCGGAATCATGATCGTTTTACGACTTCATAGTAGGGCCTCAGTATTTACAGTGAGCGGCTGCCTATCTGAACTCCACAACCCAGTAACTGGGCAACACGATACCCTTTGGGAAGAATGGTGTCAGATTTCCTGGCTTCACCAAACAACTATGGAATTAATTTCCAAAAAAGTATCAGTAATGCTAAGCTTTGCTGTTATCAACAAAGTTTAAAAAACAGCAACATTTCGCTTTCTTTTAAACACAGGCGCGACACTTACAAGCAATGAACCCGACTGGAATGCAAATAAAATAAAATGTTCCGAGGCTAGCTTGCTCATATCACAGCTTCAATGGAACGAAACGCATCCGATCAACAAAACAAATAAAATACCAGGTGCGGCCCGCCAGTAGTTGTGGGAAGACTTTTGCAATACGTTGAGTAACGACGTGGCTCGACCAATAGTGACTAGCGTTTAGTTTACATAGACCTATCCTACTAATATTAAACATTAGAAAGCCAGGTTTTTCGTTGGACGTATAAGGCTGCGTTTCCACCAGAGATGTGCGAGGATGCGTAGCAAGGGATGTGTTTGTTAAGAGCCAATAGAACCGCTTCATTCACCTGGCCTCGCTAAGCGAATTAATTCCATTGGTTCTTAAAAACACATTCCTCGATCGCATCCTCGCACATCTCTGGTGGAAACGTAGCCTTAGTTTGGAACCATTCACGGGTAGACCGGCCAGTCCTAAATTAGGACAAAGACTACTTTTTATCTCAGTAGAAGTACCAACCCTGGAGATCCACGCAAGCAAAGCCGCTAACAAAAACTAGTATAGTAGTTGAACCATACGAAAAATACGCGTTTGGATGTGAAATTATGTGGAGTTGTCACATAATTTCACATCCAAGTCATCATATTTACCTGGAAGAAGTCATATTTGAGGAAGTCCCTGAGGGGTTTGTAGGAGGGAACAGCCCACCACGCGTTGTGGTACAGGTTGAGCACGGACAGCACCACCACCAACATCAGGGCCGACAGCTTGGTGCGGTAGCCCACCGTCACCAGGATCATGAGGATGCTGCCCAGCAGGTCTTGCACAATCTGGAAAGTACGAAATACAGATAATTTTACCATTATCATCATGTCTTTTTCCTATTCATCATATCAGCCAATTGCCGTCCACTGCTGAACGTAAGCCTCCCCCAAAGATCGCCAACCATCCCGGTCCTGAACGGTCCGCATCCATCCGCTGCCAGCCACCTTCTTCAAATCATCGAGGCTCGGGGGCTTTTTCTGATGAACTCTTTCCTATTAACTATTTTTAAGCTGATGTCTAAATTCAAAAATTATTTCGGATCGGTGGAATATTTTTTCTTCTTCCTTAAATTTCTATTACCCATCATTTCAGTTATATATCAATATGCTATTGGATGAAAGCTAAAAAAAATGGCGAATGTGGCAAGTTTTTGAATGTCTATACAACTAAAAGCAGTGCCACGTCACAATGTAAAAACAGGGTATTTTTTTTTTAACACTTCGCAGCTTGGGCCACGTGTTTGCGGTGCGTCATATCGCAATTATTTCATGTATCGCCCTTTAGCTTGGACTGAATCTACATAATACTTCATTAGTCTGTCGTGACGCCCTAGTTGAAATGATCTAGTTACTCAACTTTGTACCCTATGCACAAAGATCTAAGAACGGTTCACGCTATCCTTACTAACTAAAAATGTTTGTTTGTTTGTCTGTTACGCTTTCACGTCCAAATCGCTGGACCGAATTTGATGAATTTTGGTACGGAGATAGATGGGACCCTGAAGGTGATTATTTATAAGCTACTTTTTTTCCGAAAAACTAGGTAAGTATGTTACGCGAGCGATGCGGGCAAAAGATTTATTTATTTATTTATAGTTAATTAAAACGGCACAGGTCCAATTACATTAATTAACATAGAATTATAAAAATTAAAATAAAATAAGCATTCAAATAACATACAATACAAAAATACAAAAATTAAATTCAAAGATATACAATTCGTAGATAAAATTATTAATAACTAGCACTTCGCCCGCGACTTCGTCCGCGCGGATTTAGTAGGTACTCCACAAACTTCAACGCCCCCTCAAACCCTTTTTAAAGGTAAGTTTTGGAAAATTAAGCACTACGATATCTATTCAACGGTCTCAGGATCAGCCTACTATCCACCCAGTTCACCCCGTTCACCCCGCCAGAGGTTGACTATGTAAACATTGTTAGATCTGTTTCAAATTTCCCACTTTTAGCTTGTTCATTCCAATTTCCACGTAAATTGAAGTAAGCAATAATGTCCTCCCCTGAAAAATTCATCAACCCTTTTCGCCCCTTATATTTGTTATTCTTAATTTTTTNCGATCCCTTAGGTAGCCAGCGAAGAAGTTAAGAAGGCCGGATGAGAAACCCGCAGCCCCTAACTTTGCCAAAAGCACATCGTTGTCCACTTTGTCGAACGCCTTCCGGAAATCAAAATACAGAGTGTCGACCTGCCTACCGGATTCAAGGCTACTGGATATGAAGTCAACATGAATCAGCAGATTTGAGTTCACGGAGCGACCAGGTCGAAAACCATGTTGAGCATCAGAAAGATACATATTGGTTTGTTTACAGATAACAGTGTTAAGTATATGTTCAAAGACCTTTGCAATGGTTGATAAAATAGCGATGGGTCTGTGTTCCTCTACAGAAGTTTTGTCACTGGTTTTAGGGATGGGAGTAACACGTGAAGTCTTCCACAGCTCCGGATACACGCCTGACTGAAGAGCTAGATTAAAAACATGACATAAAGGGGCTGCTAATATACTACTACATCCCTTAACGATATATGCAGGGATGTTATCTGGGCCAACCGAACTGCAGGGTTTGAGTTTGGAAATACCCCTAACGACGTCCGGCGGGACTAAAATGGGTAGGGGAAAATTACCTGCCTCACTAAACATCAAAAGTCATTTATTCAAATAAGGCTGAGTGCCAGCACTTTTTTAATGTCAAAGTTCTACATAAAGATAGTCCTCCAAAACGCCCGCCCGTCACCACTTCTTAGTGTTTTAGCTGGGAAGAAGAAATGGCGCAACAAACTCCCCAGCAACACATCTGTCTGTTAAGTTTTAAAAACTTGAATTAGTTCATTTAATAGTTACTCAAAGTGTTACTAATCCCAATATCTGCCTGAAATTCGCCTTGACCTTTTTCCATGAAGTTTATCACCTATAAGCCTACTTAATAAGCAGTCTGGCTCTCAGCCTTGACTTACGAGAATTCCAGTAAAAAGAATAAAACCTGTTCGCAACACCGAGAGTGAATCGAATATGCAAATACAATACCACCTTTAAACAATATGTCAATCGGTCAACTATTTATAAATTTCCGCGGCGTCCGTAGGTGACGTCATAGTTCATTAGCGTAACTTGTGTTCAATGAGTTTGACACGATGTTAATGTCACCTAGTTTTAATATATAATATATCTTGGTGTAAAATGTTAAGGTCGAGAATGATCGATTTGATTATTATGACTGATTAAACGCGTAGGAGTTAATGTTTACGTAAATTGCTTTAAATGTTAGTGAAAACTGTATTAAGTTTCACACAGTTATGTGAAGATGATAATGGATGTTTTTGCTTCTTTTGAAACCGGTTTTTCTATTTTTGTGTCAACAACGTCGAGAAAAAGCCTTATTTGCTGAATAGTCAACCACAACGTAATGGGATAAGTTTAGTGTTAGAGTAACAGTTCAAAAACAAATTGTTTTTTTTTTTATAAATCCTATCTATACAATTTCCAGCGAGATACATAAGTTAACATAATTACAGTGGTATTTATAAATAGTATCGAACTTTTTTTCCTCAATAGAACATTTTTATAGAGGTTTTATGACAAGTTCCAGAGTAGGTACTTAGGATACCAAATTAATTACCATTCCAAATACTAACAAATCGATTTTAAATAAGTACTATCATACTTATCATACTGAGTTGAGGCTAACTCCTGGTTTCTGAATAGAAAATTGGAAGTTAGCATTTGCGAAACTCTAATGCGCGCCTCTTATGCGAAAAGTACCCTTGAGTTTTAAAAGTCGCCATTTTCAATTGACAAGTTTTCAATTTTGAATTCTCAATTTATCAACCTAAAAAATAATAATTCTACTAACCTGCAAGAATGAGTATTCGAATCTCAGCAGTGTGATGAACATGAAAGCCAGCAGTATTCTTCCGGCAAGCTGCAGGTAGGTCTTGGGTTTGTTCTCTCCGAGCGACGGTACGCCAGCGAAGAGGCTTCGCCCCTCGGCCCGGGCCTCCGCTACGACCAGCAGTAGGGCTCCGATGAGCGCGAGGTTACGGAGCAAGAACTGCATGTCCCATAATATACTGTAGGCAAAGGTCTGAAAAAAGGTTATGATTAAAAAAAGATTGACAACAGTCTTTAAATTCTGAATCTCAGATTATACAAGGTGGCGACGACGATACGATACGACAGTAAATCAAAACAGCGTGTCAGACTTCCACTGACTAAAACCCATCCGTGTTCCTCCTAATGCCCTTTGCATTCCAAGGCCGCGGTGACTCTTTCTAACAAATTCCGCAACCCTGGCAGCTGTTGAACTACCTACGATTAAGTTCCCGATAATTTACTTGGCAGATAAATTAAAAGAGGGGAAGAACAAGAAAAATACCACATTCATTATATAAAAAAACTAGCCTGTGGGAAATAAGAGTATGTATTTCCCCTTTTTCTGGCAAATGTGTACATCTGACACGTAGTTAGGTCATATGAGATAACAGAAACTTATCGTAATTTATCGGGCTCAAATCAAATCCTGACTACTAGGGCTCTACCGCTGTCATTCCAAAAACAATTAACAGGCAATTATACGTTATCTGACGAGAGCCAAGGACACAAGGGTTTAGGATAACCGCTCTCACATCATGACGCGGTATTTAAAATATTGCCATCTCACAATGATTAAAACCTTTAAATACTTTTTTCAAATACCTACAAAAACTTCTTTAACAGGAAATGTGACGTACACATAAATAAATGGCCAGACCTTTGGGTTTAAATGGAAACTAAAAATAATGTTGGTCATTGTATCTTAATGGGATAATGACCCTGAAGTGAAACGACCGTGACTCGGCCACTACGATTTACAATAAAACGTTATACATTGATGATATATTTGATGTACTTGTAACACAGAAACGGTCGATAATTGAAATACACTGGTTAGCAAATAAACCGAGCCACCCGCTACCTAGGAACTCTGATTCGATTTTCTCAAAAAGTATAAAACTTACAACTATCAAAGTTATACCTACAAAAAGTGCGTTTCATGGTGATTAAAATGACTACAAATTAATTCGAAAGTACCGTCAACTCACCTTGTAATCAAGCAACAAACAAAATGCTAACGATTTGTTCTGTTTTCACCAGAGTTTGAAATTAGCCTTCTTTTTCTCTACAATGAGCCAGTCGGATATTTCTTATCATTTCTTTAGTTTTTGTCCATCGTTTGCTCAGACGCGTGTGTTTTTGCTACTTTTTTCGATTAATAATGGATACAACACCTCAGGAAGCAGCTCAAGCTGTAGCATTACTTCAAGCAGGCATTGCGCAACGTGAAGTCGCTCGAAGGCTTCGAATCAGCAGATCTTCGGTGCAACGAGTTTACAGACGATACCTAGAGACTGGAGCATTCGATCGCCGTCCAGGTACGGGCAGACCTAGGGCTACATCAGCAGCAGATGATCGTTATATCCACCTTACTGTTCTGCGAAATCGCCACCTCAACGCAGTTCAAGTCCAACAAAGTCTGCGTGACGAACGCCAAGTGGTCATAAGTTCAGATACCGTCAGAAGGAGACTTGCTGAACGGAACCTGACCCCAAAAAGAGCTGCAACAGGCCCAGCATTAACGGTAGCACACCGTCGAGCACGACTTGAATTTGCTCGAGAGCATAGGGATTGGACATTAGAGCAGTGGAGTAATGTACTCTTCACTGATGAGACCAGGGTGAGTCTACATGGAAGTGATCGACGTCAGAGAGTATATCGTCGCCCTGGAGAACGTTATTCTCAGTGTTGCATCGAGGAAACTGTTGCTTATGGAGGAGGATCTGTAATGGTCTGGGGCGGCATCTCGTTAACAGCACATACAGCGTTAGTTTTCATCGAACCGACGGGCCGTACACGTGGACTGACTTCTCATCGCTACATTACTGAAATCCTCGCAGACCATGTGGTACCTTACGCAGGATATATCGGACAGGATATGCAATTGATGCATGATAATGCACGGCCTCATGTTGCTCATGTGGTGACCCAGTATCTACGCGACGTCAGCATTCGTACGATGGACTGGCCAGCTCGAAGCCCGGACTTGAATCCGATAGAACACTTATGGGATGAGCTGAAACGTCGGGTTCGAGCCCGGGTACCTGCTCCAACAAGGCTTCCAGAGCTGCGAATCGCAATTGAAGAGGAGTGGAATACAATTCTCAAGATTTTATCGTCAGGCTCGTAAGGTCGATGAATACAAGGATGCTGGCAGTTATCCGAGCAAGGGGAGGGAATATGGAATATTGATCAAAAACTTTTTTTTTGATTTTATCTTTGTTTTTGGCTTTAATTTTTTTTTTCACTTTATCATTACTAACGATTGTCACGACTGGAAAACGACTCTTCTTTGTAAAATCCTTAATAAACACTGAAATATTGATTAAACCCAATGAGTTTCCTTTCATTTTAATCACCATGAAACGCACTTTCTGTACGTACAACTTCGATAATTGTAGGTTTTTTAGTTTTTGAGAAAATCGAATTAGAGTGCCTAGGTAGCGGGTGGCTCGGTTTATTTGCTGTCCAGTGTAGTATCAGAATGAGTATGAATCTACGTCATATTCACTCAAACTGTTCATAGAAAGATCTTGTTGTAAACACCAACATTTATTTCCAGCCATCTCAAGTTAGTCTAGCAGAAATATCGGCCAAGTGTAGGGTCAAAGTATTTGCCTTCCTTTTGATTTGATCTAATGATTCCGTTATAGCACCATCCCGTCTCTTCACGTGGGTGTCGTAAGAGGCGACTAAGGGACTCACCAGAGAATGGTCAGCAGCATTCTCTGTACATTGCAACAGCTGCACTGCGATCGCCAACCCGCCTGCCAAGCGTGGCGATTATGGCAACCGCCCCCCCCCCCCCCTTTGGGGGAGGCCGATGTCCAGCAGTGGACGCTAGCTATAGCTATCCATTGCTAAAAGAATTTTTCAAATCGGTCCAGTAGTTTTTAAGTTTATTCGTTACATACAAAAATACAAATCTAGCATCCTAGAAGTATATTGATAAGAGTGCGTATTTTTAAGCATTAGGTTGCTTACCTGTAGTACAACAATGAAGAACAGCACTCCACACGCGATATCAACCTTGAGCCTGCCCAGCACCATCACACAGCCGCCCAGCTGTCCAACTAAGTTTATTATCTGTAAGCAATACAAGTTACGAAAATACATGACATGATTGGAAGGAATACTGCAGGCAAATCAGCTTATAAAGTTTCACTTCTAGGGACACAGAACCTACAGGACTTTTCTTTGTGACGGTGGGCCATTTTCCACAACGCGGTGTCAGGGACCCGGGTGAATGTCACATGTCTTCGAATTTTGAACCAGCTGTTTTTTCAACCTTTTTCAAAGCATCAGTTATGATTTAAATGGCCTACTTAAAGTTCCTGCCCTAGACTGGAAGCCACGTCTTACGAGTAAGTCGGGGCAGAGGCCCAGTTCTTGCTGTGTGGCATAGCAATATTAATTGGTAAGCCATTCACCAAGAGGGCTTCAAAGGGAAACCACTGCACAAGTTGATAAATAGATTTGAATTATACCTCGCAAGAATAATGGCTCCAATATTTTCTAAACATTTCTACTTATTAATAGAACCGTCTGACTCACGTTATGATAAAAGAATGTATTAGAAGTCATAACATGTCGCTCATTATGTCAGCTCAGTTAAACCGTCAAGTTTGTATGAGAATATCATTCCAGCCTGTTAGAATCTGATCACTTTCAATTTACTAATGTATTTGTAACATAATAAAAGCGTGCTTTATTTAATTACCAGACAAAGGCCTCCCTGCTGAGAATACTACTCCCCCATTTAGGTTATTATCGTGGAAATGTGGGTAGAATAACATGCTTGAGCAATGAAAGGACATACAATTCCCGGCTTTATGGAACTAGAGTTCGACTTAATAGAACGTGTCTCTTTCTTAAGCTCGATGACTGTATAAAATTTATTCAGGTACGCTAAGAAGCCACCGGTACATGGTAGACATCCCACCCACACACACAAAACGTTTTGGATAACATATTCATTGTGCGTACAGCCAAGGAGTGGAATTCCCAGCCAGAGTCTGTGTTTCCTGATAGCTACAACCTGAGAGTCTTTAAGTCAAGAGTTTAATTCTAAACAAGCGTGCTCCATTTTCGGCCACATCATCGCTTACCAACAGGGGAGATAGTGGTCAAACGTAAAACGTAATAAAATAAAATAAAAGACTTCAAAATAGTCCAGTGCAGAAAACGACACGCACCAATTAAAAAGCTAAGTACGCACGAAGGTAGACGAAACGAAAGTGGTTCAAAACGGCGTGTAATTATGAATGTGTGTTAGGCTCATAGACCGACAATGGACACGAGCGAGAATTTACACCGGTACAGATTTTATTAACCACAAGTATTTTCCTCGTTGCTTATGCTACAGGAACCTTGTATTTTAGGATTCTGGACTCGGAGGGTAACCCTGAAACTTAACTAAACCTGTGCTACTCTCCTTCTCTATCTACTTATACTCGCAAAACCTATAGGATATTTGCCGTTGACCTAGAATCATGGAATTTCGCAATGCGATTGCGAAATTCCATTACGGAAACGATTACGGAAAATTAAATTTTAAATTTTATTTTTTGTACACCTACCACAGTATAGTCTTTATAATAAGGCACCACTCAGTCAGCGATAGTGAAGCTTTATATTAGATTTTTTTACTGAACCAATACTTCTATTAAATCACTTACAAATAATTTTACCACTTATCATTAATCATTTACACACATTGCTATGTTCTTGTGCAATAGCCGTGAATGGCACTATAGTATTATAAAACGACCAAGATGTGTATTTGAAAACTGAAAGCCGATAAGGAGTAAGCGTCGTTGGTCTTAAAAGCATTTCGTTACTGGTACCTATTACCCGCCGAGGTCATGATTTATGCAAATATCTCTGGAACTCAGGGTGACTGAAGACGCGCATCTTCACCGAGGCGGGCTTAACAAACGATGGCGTGACGATTTGGACTCGTTCCTGACCGATTGGCCGGAATTGGCAAAGGCATAAGAAAACTAGAAAATTGGAGGTTGTTTCTTTGCCCAGCAATATCGAAGAACATGAATGACCATGATTAGTTCTCCTATACGAATTTCGATCATGGCGGCAAATCTCAGCGGATTCTAGCCATAGACACGGGATATACTATAGTGCACAAGTGTGTACGACAATGGCCAGGAGTAACTATGTATACCTTGTAACAATACTCCCAGATAAAGTGACGTTTTATATTGTTAATCGATTGCTTCTACTGTCAAATAATTGAGAACAATCGTCCCAACAATACACTGTTTTAATGAGCCTGATTGAGCAATAAGGAAAATAATACATAGGTAAATTAAATGTACGATGTTGTTTAATCAACTTACATATAGGTACACAAATTCTTATATGTAAGCACATAAAACATGTGTTTACTTTAAAAGAACAATGCGCTCATCATGTTTTTGGTTTTCGATAATAATTTCATACTTATGTGTTTGTTTTTTGGCTAAAACAAGACGAGGCTAGGAGTAACTGGGGACATAATATAAAGAAGGTAAGTTGAATCCAGAGAGAGTAGAAACAGAGGAGCCCAACAGTGACACTTCAGTGAGACCTACATATTCATGAGTGTTTAAAAAAGTAATCTTTTTTTTTTATTCAAAGAACAAGCTGGTTGATTGGAGTCTCTAAATAATATAAAACAAAGTCGCTGACTGCTTCTGAGCTGAGTGTTTCTCCGCTTACTTTTTCTACGCCACGCAACGGATTTCGATGTGGTTTTCGCTAATAGAAACAGCGGTATGTATGTAACTCGGACTGGTTTCCGCAACTCCACGACTAAGCGCGTATTTTGCGTGCAGGTGGGACAAATGTGTCATTCGATCCCCTCCAGCTCCCCAAGGAAGGCCAGCAAAGCCTTGATGTTACCAACTATCTCACAGAGGGTGCCTGGGTTTCCGAAGTACTTAGCCCTGTAATCAGCGACTACCGGGCAGTTTAGTAGCAGGTGTGCTGCTGTCTCGTCCATGCAGGGTCAGAAATAGCAACAGTGCATGGGCCGGGCAGTGTAGCTTGTCTATAGAATATGGACTTAAACCTAGTCCTTGATTTGAACGTTTTATTGAATAAGAACCGTTACTGTATTTGTGAAAGTTTTATGAATAAAGTAATCGTTTTATTTAACCAATCTGCTAATAGTGGTGATTAAAGTCAGACTGCCGCATGCCGTAACGTATTTTCTCTGGGGACAAGAGCGGTCATCACAACCGCACAACGGACTGAGGGCTCTGTGGCCTACTGATAACGATGCAGATATTGTTTATTTATACGTAAGTTTAAAGAGTTATTAATAGAAACATTTCTGAGACATTAACAGGATAATGCAGAAATGCTTCACGAAGTTGTGCAAAACGGACTACGGGCCTTATTATCACACTGGCGATTTGCAAGCAAGTCCAAAGCAAGGCGAACTGGCCGCGAATGCGCCGTCGACGCCATTTTGTACACTCACGTTTAAGACCTCGTCGAGAAAAGGTGAATTCGCCGCGAATCGTTACGTCCGAGTTTCTATGCGCGTTGGCGAGGTATTGGGCGTCAATACATCGCATCCACAAGCATCCCGCGTAAATCGCGTGCACTACGCCAGACTCTTGCCTCGTGCGCGCGAGTCGAGATACTAGGGACGTCTTGGTAGCGTCCAGTTTACGTGCGAAATTCAGAACGAGCGCATGACTCCTGACTAAATTCGTCCCCAAAAACTCGCGCGTTGGCGTACGCTTCTTCTGAACGCAACGTACCTACGCGAGTAATACGCGCGAGAGAATCGCGGCGAATTCGCTCCTTCTGGACAAGGTCTAAGCGACAGCACGCCGCGAACATGCTGCGCGGCCGCCGCGTCTTCGTGGCGTGTTTGGGGCGCGTTCGTTGCGCACTCGCCTCTCTTTAAACTAGATCGCAAATCGCCAGTGTGATGTGTGTGTAAAATCTAGTCTCAGTAACTCCAACAACGTAGGCTGACGTTGTTGGGGTTACTGAGACTAGATTTTAGACTACTAAGAAAAATGCTACTAATATTTTGATGTGAAATCCTGTATTCATCACGCCCCAATTGCTGACCGGATATGGATGAAATTTTGAACACAGGTCTAATAAACCTAGGGCTGGATTAAAACGTAAAGGAGGTTTCTAACCCGGCGGTACGAGCTCGCGGGCGAACCCCAGACAGAAGCTCGTGCTACATAATTATGCAAAAAACAATCATGAAGCGTTATTATAAATGCAAAACATATGCTACAATTATTTTGGCACTCATAACAATACAATAACACGCCAATATTATATCAATTATTCACACGTGGTGCAAATATACTCGTGACGTAAGCATACAGTGCGAGGAGCAGGTGTGGTGCCAACTAAACAATTATTGTTGTTCAACTTACTAACGCATGCTGTAATTATAAAAATACGCCCTTTTTAATTAGCTGTCCTTTTAACTCCTGACCAAAAAGAGAGGTGTTGTAAGTTTCTAATGGTTAGTTTTGGGGTGCGCATGTATAGTGTATAATTATTCCGTGCGTGTGCCTTAATTATACACTATACATTTATATATATATATATATATATTTATTTATATATTATAGTTATTTATATATAATTACGAACTTTCATGCTTTATGGGTGATTTTTTTTAAATGTATTCCTTAGTAGGTTAGTTAGTCACTTTCGTCTGTATAAATGTCCGTAAATGTATAAATTCTTTTACAAAATTCTTCTTGACCTTATTCAGGTTGTCGTTGTCTGCGATCCATTCTTGTCGAGTGTTGCTCTATAAATCTATCCACATTTGGCCATTAACCGAGTGCATTAGCCAAATAGTACAGAGATAATTCTCATTTGTCACAAATAAATTAGAGAATATTGTATGATTATTGAAACTGCAGATAAAAGCAGTATTATCTCGATTGAAATACATTCAGTTATAACAACAAACGGTTTAATTAATATCTATAGAGATAAAACATTCAGTTTGGAAAAAAAAATAGAGCTGATAATAGCAATGATAATTTTTTACTTTTTTTTTTATTTTTTTTATTTTTATTTAATATGGGTTTGCTCTTGACTCTAGTCTAGGTCATAGATGACAGAGACAAAGTCGACGATGGAGCGAGCTTACCCAGAAGAAGCCTGTTCACTCTAATTTTGAAGAGATTAGGAGATACGGAACTAGATTAACCGGTTTTTTAGGCATTTCCCAGTGACGTATACATTAGTAATGTGTTGTTTGTACTTTCTGAATCCTAGATCATCCACTTATTAACGAATGCAGAGAACTACTACTACCTAAGCATATGATTCTCAAATGTTTCGTGATTGGTCAGGCGCCAGGCGGAGTAAATGAGACATTACTTAATTAAACGTGACATTGGGAAATAATCCGCTTATTAAAGAAGAATAATTAACACTAATTCGTCCGACACATACCGGGCTTCTGCGGGGATTTATTCTGACGTGATATCCCGAAAATAAAATCTTAAATGAAAATATTCGTAGCATGACCCTTAAAGGGTACACAACGAAGACGACAAGCTTCGACTTTGTTGTGTCCCTTTAAGGGTCATGACCATGGCCACCGGGTATTCAGGAGGTTATTTCCCATAACAAAACAGTATTTTTGTTTTCTGGCCTTCGTGTTTGAATGTTCTCCTTAATGCTAAGTTTTGTATCTGCATCTTACCTAGACCCTTCGATCCTTCGAGATCCAGGAGAATAAGAACCACAGACAATCAAAACTTGAGATCCTTAGTTGACAATTGAAAACTTAAAAAAAAGCTATTGTCTACTTACAACAAACATTGTGGCGAGGAACTTCCCGCAGCCCCATGACATGTCCATGTAGTCGCGCTGCTCTGACCACTGGAACCACATGCGGAGCCCATCCTCGAGGAATGTGGAGATGAGGCACAGCCGCGCCACCGTGGGCAGCACATTCTTGCCTTTGCGGATCACCTGGAGGAAAGAGGGGGGGGTTAGTCTTCTTGCAACAGAATAGGATTTTTGAGAAAACGGATGTTAAAGATGGTCAGTGTGGGCTGACTGACCAGGACTTAAAAAAAAACAACGATAAAAATAGAATTGATAAAGGCACGTGCGCTTTAATGACATTTATCGTAGAAAAATGTCCATAAAATCACTATAAAGTATAAAATAACTTTAATTTCGGAAGTCGGTGTTTTTGGTTGTTTCTTTGTTTTTAACCGACTTCAAAAAAGAAAAAGGTTCTCAATTCGACTGTATGTTTTTTTTTGTTTGTTATGCGATCATTCCGCCAAATATGAATGAAAAAAAAAATGAAAAAGGTTTTATTCAATAACAACAAAGTTCGTTCAACAATTTTGAGGTTGACCTCTCCTTTTAAGTGTGAAAACACCTGTGCCAGGAAAGGCCGCTCTCCCTTAACTTGATCACATTTATATATTATGTTAATAACTTAAATATTAAATAAGTATGTTATACAAAAGTGAATGGATTTTGATGATTCTTTTTTTATTCGGAAGTCTATAATTTTGAGATGGTCCCATTCCACCAAGTCAGAAGCTGATGATGGGATCCTAGGGAAATCGAGGGCAACACTCAAATTTAAATTTATGAGCTGGTCTGGACTTCAACTGCGAAGGCACACAAAGTAATTCTTTAACGATTTTTCTAACTTTGCACGTTCATTTCTGCTACGCATGAGCATAGACCTTTACAATCGCAAAGGTGATTGGCACAACACAATAATAGCTTAAGCTCCTGCCCATCTTCATTAGTTAGTGACATCGTGAACTCGTGTCGGGCATAATGGAGAGACGTTGACTCTCGTCCTAATCGTTCTAAAGGCAGGGAGCCAAGAATTGAATGAGAGGCAATGACTTGCTGAATGCCTGAAATCTTAAAGTGGAAGTTGAACATTTAAACAGATTGCAGATTCTTTCAGGTGTTATAATCTATGCTACTGATGTCACTTATCCACACAAAGGAAGCTATAATCTCATAAATAAACTACAAATATCCCATACCAGATGAAAGTAAACTTCTTATCCAAGTGTGCATTAAATAGCTAGCCGTTATTGTCTTGAAATACAGTACAACAACAAATATAATTCATTCTAAAAATAATCATGAAAGAAGCCAAATACTTGCATCGTCTAATAAGTTACCAGCCGGCTAATTCGTCTACGTATCAGATACACGTATTACCTAATTACTCGAGTTTTCATTACAATGAGTGCAAGAATTCGTCACCGACACGCTATTAACGATTTTAAAGCACCACTCGTTATTAAATCGAATAAATGGCACAATAAACGACTATTCGAACGAGCGAATCGTGACAGGAATTACGATCGACAGTGGAAATAAAATAAAAGTTTTTAATTTTACAAAATATTATAATGTTTGATTACAAGGTATGTTCTTTTCTCAAAGCATTCATGGCTTTGCATCAATGCAGTGCCAGAATTAAATTATCATAAACTCCTTCCAGAATAAAGAGTTTCGGCACAGATAATAAATTGGAGTATGGTATAGTCGCCGATTTTTTTACGAAGCTATTTTAAGTTAAGCCTTCGAAAGCAAAAGTGTTCACATGAATGATGAAGTAACGGCCCGCGGTAACTTTCCCCTTTCTATCGCTACTAAAAACTAGTTTCTAACATAATGCATTTGTCATTCATTATTATAAAACATCTATACTATTTGTATAACAGATATATTTTTACGGATGGGAAATCAAATGACTCCTTCCGCTCTGGGTAGATCGAAAGGGAGTGTGAGACTCTTACTAACTAAAACTATTAGGAGGAACACGGATGCGTGTTCCTCCTAAGGCCTATTCGTTCCAGAGCCGCGGTGACGCTTTCGAAGAAATTCCGTAACCCTGGCAGATATGCGTAAAACTTCGGCTACACGTCATATCCGCCATTTATTTAATCTTTAAGGAAAACTATTGGGGCATTATTGTCTTATCAGTTTACTCTCTGGATCCAATAAGGACAATGTCCATATTACATCACACCAGTCTGGCTGGGCAAGTCAAAACTGGGCAAGTCATTGCACCCACCTTTTAGAATCTAGACTAAACCAGTAAACAAAGCTGAAAAAACCCACTGATGTATGATCTGAGATGTAAATAATAAACATTCTCAGACAGACTATCTGAAAGAGTTGTCTTTATTTTGCTGGACTATCAATAACCAGACCAGGTAATAAGATAGAAAATTGACAGTCATCATGACTTAGATATCGCGATTTTACAATTAATCAAAAGTATAATCTTGAAATGTTGGACATGTTTTTTCTTGTTTGAAATGTAAATCAACACTCCTGTTTGTAAATCAATCGTATTCGGTTCGAAATTTTGAAATATCGATTATAGATAAATAATTCGGATCAGTTTTAAAAATGTCCGTAAAAAAACTCGCGAATACCTAAGTAAAAATACCAAAGACTCAAACCTAAACCTAATTGTTACCACAATAATCTGTTATAATTTACTGACAATTTAACTGAATTAGGGCCAAATAAACACTGGTATGTACTTTATTCAGTCAAGAAAGGAAAAAATGAAGACTTTACCATGATTAGTTAAATTATAATTGTTAACTTGTCTAGTCCACTGTTGTGTTAGTAATCACTAAACTTTTTTTCTCTAAACTAGATTTTTAAAAACAATTACAATTTCTTAAAGATAAAAATACTTTACTTATCAAAATAATGTAATATTACACCATCTGTGATGGAAATTATTGTGTGATAAGTTAGATAAGATACAGCACATTAGCTTTACATAATTCTTGTAATTCAATTATCTCATATTGTGTGAAAATTAACTTATTGATTTCATCATCAAGTTAATCTTTCACTATCAACTGCACAGAATAAATTAACAAATATCTGGATTTAATACCCATGTTTGCAAAATGAATAAATGATTGATTGATTGATTGATTAATTATCACATGATCAGGCTGAACAAGAGGAGATAACGTTTTAAACCAACTTCAAAAAAGGATAAGATTTGCTATTTAACTGAATGTTTAAGCCTACTTGCAAACCAAACAACCAAACTCAAGCCTAAGCATACTTGGCTTGAATTTGTTTAGATTCTAGTGTGATTAAAAGAATTGTATGCAAGTCACCCTAAGACTGCTAAACCGGAGGTCTTGGGTTCGATTCCCACTCAGGACAAATCTTTGTGTGATGAGCATGATCATTTGTTCTGTCTGGGTGTAATTTGTCTATAATATGTATTTATTTAAAAATATATAAGTATATTTATCAGTTTTCTGGTTGCCATAGCACAGGCTCTGCCTAGTTTGGGATCAGATGACCGTGTGTCCCAAGATATTAGATATTATTAGATATTAGTTTCTTTTAATTTGTATCTACATCAAGCATTGAAAACATTCATGGATTCAACATTTATAAGGATAACACCCTGCTTCTTAAATAACTTAATTCAAATAAACCAGAGGCTCTTAAATTGATGAAATATGAGGCTAGTTGCCCATTCCAAAGTGTGTAAATCTAAGAACAACTCTAAACGAAAAAATTGATGTTCTAATTGCTTGATCATACATTTTATGAGCAGGAAATGATAGACTAAAATACACATGAAACAAGTGAAAGTTGCTAAAAAGTAAAAGTTGAATTGTAGCCTGTGGGCCCTGATTGTACAAAATTTTACTTGTATAAAATAGTAATAATATGGTTTTAAAAAAAAAAATACAATTAGCCATTAGGATGGACTAAAAGAAGAAAAAGTTGTGGCAACCTCAAGTAACATGGGACAAGGCCAGAAGATGATTATCCATACTAATATTATAATGCGAAAGTGTGTCTGTCTGTCTGTGTGTTACCTCTTCACGCTTAAACTGCTGAACCAATTGAGGTTTAATTTGGTATAGAGATAGTTTGAGTCCCAGAAAAGGACATAGGATAGTTTTTAACCCTGAAATCATCCTTTAAGGGGGTGTAAAGGGGGTGGAATTTTGTATGGGAGTCTGTCATTATTGTCTAAGTGTTTTTGAAAAATTAAAATGCCTGATCAAAGTAACTATTCTACGCAGACGAAGTTGTGGGCAAAATCTAGTGAAAAAATAAATATATTGTGACGGACATGGACTTTCATTATGTTGTTAAAAAATAAAAGAATTAAAATGCATACTATTATCCTACTTACCTTACCAATAACACTGGTTATACAAAGAATGGAAAACCCATTCAGTGATAGATAACAAGCATATAGTTTCCTATCACATAGATATCTAGCCAGCTGAGAAATAGTAATATTTCAGTTAAATGTTTCTATTGAAGAAATATTAAACAGTCATGGGCTAGTTGAGAAGATAAAGTGTGTTTTGTAATATTTTCTTTTACACCTTTTTCATGCCCCATAAAGTAAAATTATACTGTTACAGATTTTGTTATCTGTAATTTCAAGAATAAAAGTCTTATTGGAGATTGCTGTATGAGAAATGAATTAACTTATTTATAACAATTACAAATTAGCAAGTCTCTAATAGTTAAGTAATTAGATTAGTTACTATTTTTGAGTTACAGCTGTTTACATGTTGTTTTCACTTCAAGTTTTTGAGTACGTTTTTTGGATAAAAATTACATAAACTAGGCTTTGAACTAACAATGCTTATATTAAGAATTAGAATAAATATCAGCCGGTGCGTATCAGTACGAATTTAACTGATGAAATCAAAAGATAAGTAGGTTAAAGGGTGAGACATCTGTAGGACTACAAACATACAATGCTGTGGCTGTTTTGTCACTGAACAATCCCGACGCATTACGATATGATTTTTTTCATAGCTTGGCAGCCACGCAGCTTCCTCGTAATACTGTTTATATTATCTTACATATGTATTCAAGAAGCGCCAATAAGAAAATAAGTTCGGTGACGTGACAAACCCATCCAAAGTACGTTTTCAATTTACCCATTTCAAACTACTTTAACAGCTTTCACACGGAAAATATCAAAATGTAACCCACCTGATCTGCAACGTCCTCGGCGGTAGACACATATTCGCTCGGAATTTGCATTTTTCAAAGCCGTTTCACAAGCACATTCACTAAAAAATGAAATTTCACTGCCCGTCGGAACCGTCACGTCAGTCTTTCGCCGTCGAATGACGTGTGGACAGTTGGAATACACTTCCTGTCCAACCAATTAACTTTTGAATAGTTATCTCATGTTTGCTGAAAATAATCAAAATATTTGCTACACATTTAATTTACGATTTATTTTTACTATTATTACTGAAAACTTGTTGATATTTTAAGCAGTTTTAAGTTTAAGGAATGAATAACGACCCGGATGTTTTGGTTTGGAAGCTCGCTTGCTGTGCGATAAAACGTCAAACTGATAGGAGCGTCTTGTATCTCCTAGGAAGGATATTTTGTTGTTTACAAATTTATTTTCATAGAATTTTATTAATAATAGTATTTTCATAAAATTTGGCTTCTAAATTTTAAATTTGTAAAAAATATAATAACAGATTACACAACAATTAATTAAACAAAAATCTCGACTGGGCTACGAAAGCGATTAAGCGAAACAGGGCAGCTACTAAACGAAAAATGTGTCATCGAGTTCGGAGATAGCGATTTCTAAACATTGTTGTGAATTATTATTTGTAGCTTTATTATTGGAAAAATAAAACGGTAAGTGTACACTATTTGACTGAATATTGAATAAAACAACAACAAAGAATAACAACATTGAATATTAGAAACTGTTGAATAATAATCTTTCTTTGTGCTTGATAACCTATTTTTCAGAAGATGCTCGAAGTCACTTGTAATGATCGTCTTGGAAAGAAAGTAAGAGTGAAATGCAACCCTGATGACACAGTTGGAGACCTCAAAAAGTTAATAGCAGCACAAACCGGCACACGATATGATAAGATCGTCCTAAAAAAGTGGTACACAGTGTTCAAGGACCACATCAAACTATCAGACTGTATCCTTTTACTAAAATATAGTGATTTTGTAGATTATTCCAAATCTATCTCATGACTGGGTGGAAATCTAGCCCACCTATCTTGACTCACTACAGGACCTATCCATTAGAAGAGTTTCACAGGTTGATAACTAGAAATAATGATGAATTAAAACTAACTTTGAACCATTGGTAGGCAGGTGTAATTGAAAGCAAAATTCTTTGGAGTTATATTATATTTTTTACTTCATTTATACAGCATTATAAAAAAAACAGTTCCTATTTCTACCAATTCCTTGTCAGTGAACTCTGTGTCAAACCCTAGATCAGTAGAAATACTGAAAAATCGGTAGGTTTGAGACCATTGGTTGACCCACTCAAGAAGAAGCTATCATTTTTTTTTGTGATTTTTATTGATCCCGCCAATAAATGAAAATGTATTTATTTCCTAAACTTCCATACAGATGAAATTCACGATGGCATGAACCTGGAGCTGTACTACCAATAGGAGTTGATTACGGAGTCTGATACCACTACACAATAATGTTAAATTTACTATGTACTTTGATAAATATAAGTAAACTAATTTAAGAGATAAATCTGGTGTTTTATTTACCTTATGATTTGATTATAATAAGATCAACAAATGTGGACTTTTCAATTACTTATTGAAATAAAAAGTTTTAGTAAATATGTTTGTATAACTGTACTTTTTAGGGTTCCATACCCAAGTGGTAAAATGGGACCCTATTACTAAGACTGCTGTCCGTGTGACTATTACCAGGCTGTATATCAGGAACCGTGATAGTTAGTTGAAATTTTCACAGATGATGTATTTCTGATGCCACTATAACAACAAATACTAAAAAACAGAATTAAATAAATATTTAGGGGGCTTCCATTCAACAAACGTGATTTTTTTGCCGTTTTTATAGATAATGGTACGGAACCCTTCGTGCACCAGTCCGACTCGAACTTGGCCGGTTTTTTAATACCATTACCAGTCTTGCTACTGCCAGTGGCTTCGCCCGCGTAGAATTCGAAAATCATCCCGAGGGAACTCACTTGGGATAGAAGGTCCTGATAACCTGTGTGCCAAGTTTCGTCCATTCTGTTGAAATTTAGTTATTATATCGAGTTACTTTCGCATACAGACGCCAGTACATCAAGCTACAACAATCTGTCAATTTTTTAAAATAGATTTTCAACTTTATTTCTTAACAGTTAGGTTCAAGGTTGATTGGGAAAATTTAACAGTTGCGGGTAGCTTGATGTGCTGCCGTCTACATTTTTTTAAATGCTGTCTTTTTTCAGAAGATACATTTTGAGCTTTTTCTTACCCAAAAGGTAGGGTACTAAAAATAATCATAAAGAGTAGCAATAATTGGCAAATGCAATAGGAAAAGAAAATAGCGCCTGCCTCATTTTTCGTAACAGTCTTCATAAAATAAAAAAGGGCTGCATAGTTTTATTCCTTGTCCCCCAAAGCATAGTTGCATTAAAAAAATAAAACAGGATGAAAAATCATGAAATTTGAACTTGACGACGAGGCTAATTCAACTTAGAAAATTTGGAAGTTTTTCGATTTCTATTGAAAGTCAATAGAATTCACTTTCTGTGTTTGCATTTTTGTTCAAGTTTTTTTGTAGAATGGCAAGAATGTAATGACCTCGTTGGAAGTTTCATTCAGTCTATCCGTTTTATTTATTTTTCGTACGTTCATCAAGCTTAATCATCATTCATTATCGTTCATTCGTTGGCGGCCATTGTGGTTTACTTTGTTTTGTCAAATTCTGAAAAAACTAAATCTAAAAATAATTCTGTTTTAGTGAATAAACTTAGCTTCCTATAATTTCCTTGTATGAAGACGGTGCTATTATTATTATAGATAATTATTTACATGATAAGTATAGTGTTATAAGTAATATAATGTCAGAAGTTGAAGGTGTGTATCGTGCCAATATTTTAGTGATTACCATTTGGACTCGGCCACTAATGTTTGTTGAATTTCAGAGTTCAACCAGCAAAAGCCTGCAAAGACTGGCAAGCAACATAACGTATTACCAATATGGGGTAATGAACAGACTATGAACCTGAACCCACTAATCTTAGCAAATATACAGGGCTCTAGCTACTTCAAAGGTAGGTAAGCAAACATACCAACGCACAGGAGCTTGGACTTCGTTTGTTCCACTTTATTTTACTTTCATTTGTTACCGTTATTTTTTCTGTTACTGTTTCTGACTGACAAATATAAATCACCCTTCTTGTGAACTGACTCACTTTCCCGCTATTTTTAATTGCAAAGTAATCAAGCGTCATAAATTTAATTAAAACAGAGTTTTAATTAAAAATTATTTTGTTTTACAATTCAATTACTATATGCTGATAAAAAATAAAATTCTGTAAAGTTTTATTAACTGAAATGCAAACTGCTAAAGTATTTTGAAAAAAGAAACAGTAACAAAACAAAGACAAATGAAAATTATTTGGCCCTTTTTCCCCACAACTCATTGATTACCATTATCTACAGTGCACCTATTCAAGCTGAAGACATACCATGAGGTGGTTGACGAGATCTACTACCAGGTCAAGCACTTGGAGCCCTGGGAGAGAGGGAGCCGCAAGACTGCCGGCCAGACGGGCATGTGTGGCGGCGTGAGTATGTTCAACCGTGTCATACTTTGTGTATGTTTGTTGTATTGTATTGATTGAGCTGTTTACTGTAACTATGGAATCATAACAACCATGAATTCTCACACAACTGATTATTACAATACTGTTGTTAGAGCTGAGTCATTCATGGTTTAACAACTTATTTATAACCAAGAAAAACTGAATTGTTTGTTGTCCTAATAGCAAAATGTATGTAGCCTTTTATACATGACAACAAATTATGTCATCAACCATAATTATCAGCATTTAGTGAAACAAATGAAAACATCATGAACATAATACTTGCAACTGCCGTACATGCAATACCAGATGTGAAAATATAAAGGATGCAAAAGAAGTATTTTAAAAATGGAAGCAAGGGCATTCTGCATTTTCTGCCATCATAGGGAAAGGGGTGATTTTATCTATGTATGAAACAAAGCAACTGTTTGTCCATAGGTGCGCGGTGTAGGTGCGGGTGGCATCGTTTCCACAGCATTCTGCCTGCTCTACAAACTGTATACTTTGCGCCTCACACGCAAGCAGGTCAATGGCCTCCTGCAGCATTCTGACTCGCCTTACATCAGAGCACTTGGTAGGTATGAGTACAACATTTTTACTTTTAGATGTTTCTAGTAAAATATTCTAGTTTTTGAATGAATGTTGACTCATGCATGTTGCTTTATCAAACTGGCAAAATATTGTTATCTAACTAAATGGAAACAACAACTTTGTAATTTGTAACTGTTAGAAATTTATAATTTTATTTATAACAGTTACAAAGTACAAAGTTTCTAATGAATAAATTTTAACCGACTTAAAAAAAGGAGGAGATTCTATGTTCGACTGTATGTTTTTTTTTTAGTTTCTTGACATAAGTTGATGTTTTAGAAACTAATTTTCCTTGTACTATTCCTCAGGATTCATGTACATCCGCTACACTCAGCCCCCGGCAGATCTCTTTGACTGGTACGCAGACTACTTGGACGATGAGGAGGAGATAGACCCTCGCGCAGGGGGCGGCGGCTCCACGACCATCGGCGCCCTGGTGAGACAGATGCTCATCAAACTGGACTGGTTCAGCACACTCTTCCCCAGAATACCAGTACCTATACAAAAGCAGATTGAACAGAAGTAGGTAACTTGTTACCCTTTATGCAGATTTTTAGGTATTGTTCTAGTTAAAAATTATACTGCAAGTACAATGAAGCTCCTTTTTGGATTAGTATGATTTCTTATGAACCCCAAACATGGGTAGGTCCCATTGTGTTTCATTGTTATTGTGAAATTTATGTTTTTGAGTATTCATTCATTATTACTCATGTTTTTACTGATGATAATATCTCTTAACAGTTATTTTCTAAATATTTTTTATTTGAATCTTATATTGTTTAACTCTAATTGCTGTTTTTGCTTTCTGATATTCATCATAATATTTCACTGAAATGATTCTAGCAAGCCTGTGCGGTCTACAGACTACAATCCCGCCTAATTGCCGAGTGGGTGTACAGGAACTTGTTATGATTCACTTTAACATGTGCAAATTATCTGCTGATCGCATATCTATTGGTTGTGAATATTGATACAAACATAAGGGATCTTAAACTTGATATCCGAATTAGTATCCAATCTTATTTAACCACTTGAAAAATACTAGGCTAGGAGAGCACAACAGGCGGACAGCAGCTAATAAGCCGGCGGCTAACTTCCGTGGCGGCGGAGGCACCAGTAACGGCGGCAACAACGCGGCCGGAGGCGCAGGCGGCGGCGGAGAGACCCGGGCGAGCGCGGGCGCCGGCGCGAATGCCTACAACCCCGGCAGAATGGACGCTGATCGGAGGGAGCATGATGACAGAGATAGACGCGATTACGGCGAAGTTGACAGGTACAAAATTACATTTTGTATTGCTTTTTTACTATTGATTTTTCGAAAATCTCGCGATTGACCACTACTATTGTACCACGATGATACAACACGCTGCCCAGAATTTATTAACCTATACACTTACGGACCCAGTTCAAGTACAAATATTTTTTATTTTTGTGCTTAGACAGAGCATGAATTAATTTACCGTCCTCATCAGGTACTCAAAAGACAGAACAAGACGTGACGAGCGGGAAGTGAGAGACCGGGACCGCGATAGAGACCGGGAGCGAGCAGAGCGCGGTGAGCGAGCAGAGCGCGGTGAGCGAGCAGAGCGCGGTGAGCGAGCAGAGCGCGGTGAGCGAGCAGAGCGCGGAGAGCGGGACCGCGAGCGCCGCGACCGGGACCGGCGCGAGCGCCACCGCGAGAAGTCGCGCTCCCGCGACCGACAGCGCCACCGATCGAGGTCCAGAGACCGCCGTTTTAGATAATGTTCAGCAAACATAGATGGTTACAAGATTGTCTTTATGAATGAATGAATAATAATAATAATAATAATGTTCAAGATTTTGGTGTTTTGTTTAGTAGACCTTTAATTTTTTTTTCATAAATAACAAGGATTCTTTTGGGTTTCATGTGACCATTCCCCAGGACCGAGGAATTATATTAAGATATCTATACATATATAATAACTAATAGAATATATTTCATTGCCTATTGAACACCATAATAAGATGTTTCATTATCATTGCAAATAACAGATGTCAACAATCCTCAATTTAATTAAGAATTAATCAATGCATACCAAATTGAAATTAGCAGAGTTGATACAGATGTTACATTTAAATATACACGCTACGCAGCTAGGTATTAAAAGTGCAAACAGCAATAGTAACTTTCAATAGGGATCCAAGGTTGTGTGAAAGGATTGAATGTATTGGCTCATATATTATGGTGCATCAATCAGATGCACAGTTTACGTCAGCCGAAGAAATAGACCGACTGTTTAAATCTGGCTTTGAAATTGATTCCTTTCAGAATGTAGGTACACATTTTTTGTTGATTGCGCGAGGTTTGTCGTCACTCGCTATTACGACATTATAAAGCAATGCTCTCATCACTCGTTATCGAATCATCGTAATGCTGCATTACATAAGTTCGATAACCATCTCTGAATATAAGAAAAAACAATTACGAGTTTCAATTATTAAGTTTGTTTATTCCAATGTAAAAATAAAACTGCCAGTAAAGCAGAACCGGATATTTAAAAGATTGAGAACAATATGCAAGCTTAGAGCTAACAATAAATACACATTCAATGGAAAATTATAAAGATCTATGCAGTTGTGCAAACAGCTAAGTTGCGTCAGCTTACGCTGCAGCGCCTTTCGCGGCCTCCTGCTGTTCAAACTTGGGGTACTTCTGCTCCACGTTAGCCCAAGAGATCTTGCTATTAGATAAATCTCTTACAACAGTGGGTACATCAGTCAGTGGCAGTCTTACTTGTCCCATGCTATCCCTTTCCCTCAACGTCACGGAATGGGGCTCTTTGATAGTGTCGAAATCGACAGTAATCGCGTAAGGCACACCCAGCTCGTCAGTCCTGGCGTATCGGCGACCAATCGAGCCAGAAGAGTCGTCGACTTTGTGAGAAACATCCACATCTATTAATCCCTGAGACAGGTCTCTGACAAATGGTTGGAATTCGGCATTGCCGCTAAGTGGCAGGACGGCACATTTCATGGGCGCAACTGTAGCCGGTAATGAGAAGTAGGTCCTCTGTTCATCTCCTTCCCTCATTTTAAAGTTATGTTCCAAGATAGAATACAGGATTCTGCCAACACCAAATGAAGGCTCAATGACACTGGGGATTATTTCCTCAACATGGACTGTTTTCTGTGTCTTCTTCACACTGACAAGTTTTGGAGTGAGTTTGAATTCACCACCAGGCGTAGAGAGAATGTATTCTCCATCAGCATCCAACTTGGATTGCATATCATCCAAAGCTGCAGAATCCATTGCTGCTAGTCCATCATTTATTAGCTTGGCATCTTTCTTGAACTCTTTGCCAATGGCTGCTTTGTTGGGCACAGGTTCAACAACTTCAATCTGTTTGGGAGCTGGCAGTTTCTTCTCAGCTGCTAGTCTGATGCCAGTTGCTTTGGTGTGCTGGGTCAAGTCATAAGCTGATCTGTCAGCACAGCCCACACATTCTACCCATCCATAGCTGGTGAGGCACTCGGCATCCCAACAATCACAGGCATAGTGAGCCATCTCATTGCCCATGTGTTGCCTAAACCTCAGCTTCTTAGGGTCAATGCCAACAGCTAACATGTATAAGTGGATCCTGGCCATGAAGTAGCCCAGGGTCTCATTGTTAACAATGCCTTTGGAAACAGCATCACCAATGGTCATTATCTCGGCAGGTCTTCCTTGCTCCTGGCTATCCGCTGAGTAGAACAGCATGTGGGTGTCCTTCACAGATTCAAACTTGGGGTGGTCCTTAGTGTCACAGAAGTGTTCAATTTCACACATTGTGAATTCTCTCACTCTGAGTAGACCTGAGCGAGGAGAGATTTCATTTCTGAAGGAGTTTCCTATTTGAGCAGCAGCAAATGGTAGGCGGCCCTGGTTGAACTCTAGAAGACGTTTGAAGTTCACAAAGATACCCTGAGCAGTTTCAGGTCTCAGGAAACCTTTCACTAATCCACTGGGACCAATCTGGGTATTGAACATCAGATTGAATTCAATTGGAGGAGTCAGGTCATTGCCACTGATGGGAGACTTCATCTGGAACCTCTGCATCAAGGCTGACATCTGATCAGCATTCATACCATCAAGCTTTACAAGGATATCTTCAATCTCAGCTTTTAGTTCTGCAGTTGTGTTTTTCTCACTCTTTATCTTCTCAAGGTGAGCTTTGATCAAATGGTCTAACCGGAAGCATTCTCCAGACTTGATATCTTTAGTCATGAGGTCAGCAAACCTTTCCACATGCCCAGAAGCTTTGAGTACAGGTTCTGGAGTAAGAATTGAACAGTCTACCTCCAACATCTGTTCTTGTAGGATGAAGTATTTCCTCCACAATTGGATCATATTGCTTTTGAGAGCACAACCCATAGGGCCAAAATCGAACTGGCCAGTAATACCACCATAGATAGCAAAGGACTGGTCATAGAAGAATCTTCTTTTTATAAGATCCTCCATTTTTGCACGATCAAAAAGTTCTTCAGCTGGAGCGAGGCTGAGTTCTTTATCTTCCAGAACTTTCTTCCTGGCTTTAAGTTCAGCAACGGCTTTCTTTACGTCAATTTCTGGGGCTTTTTCTACTTTGAGTTTCCTGACTAAATCACCCTGCTCTTTGACGAGGGCCCGCAGCGGCGCAAGGATTTCTTCAATTTTAGGATCAGCCATGATTATTTCTCTTTGGGGATTCGGTATTTTGATCTTCCTGTGAAGTTTATTGCTGCCCCAATGGTTATGAGACAGTCGGAATTGATTGCAGATGTTCGGGATTTGTTTACTAAACACACTACACTTATATACTAATGCTACAACGTTTCTCATTTAACTAAGCGCAAAGTTTCTTTCTGTTAATATTAATCCATCTGGCAGCCGGTAATTATTAGCTTTTTGGTCGCGTGGAATGACGAAACCACGATAGATCTCAAGAAATTCACAATCACTTTGTCGTGTGTAGATTTTTGATAATATTGGGCATAAGAGTGAGGTAGGTTAATATAGTTCCAACGAGTGAAACAGAGTACGAAGAAAAAACGAATGCTTCACTTTCTTTCTTGGTGCGAAAAGTCACTGAATTTTGACATTATGAAGAGAACGTGAAAGAAAATGTCATTATGACAAAATAGAGCCATAGCACATAAATTCTGCGTTCAATTTAACGAGGTCACTATTTATTGTAAAAAACTTTTGCATTTAATAATATGGGTTACTCAGAATCAATGGCGTGTGAGCAGCATGGTTCTTTTAATGGTATGGTTATGGCATGGTAATTTTAATCGTAAAAAAAACAATAAAAACTATAAATCGATAGACAAGTTATTGATATCTGTCCAATAAAAGAAAAAACACATGAAACTCTCTTCAATGCTGGCAACACTGTGATTTACCATCTCTTTCTCACTTTAAATCACTGCGTAAATGATTGCGAGATGAAGCGTGATAGGAATAGTTTTAATTATTTGTTTTCTTTTTCGAATAATTTCAGATTTGACAGCACAAAGGAGTCGGCCATTTTATTGCTGGTTGGTGAACGGGGGGTGAAGCTGTGGCTTAGCGCCCAGTGTAGCATTGTTGTATTTTTATTGAGTTATTTTTCTAAACATCCGTTTTAACAACGTACAAAAACGTATACGTATTTAGTGTAAGTTTAGGTGTATTTATGTATTGACTTGAGTCGGAAGAGCAATGGACGATCCGAATAGGATGATGGCGCACAGCGGCGGGCTCATGGGGCCACAGGGCTATGGGCTGCCTGGCGGCGAGGGAGCCCCAGCCTCGGGCGAGGGCGAAGCACGCAAGCAGGACATTGGTGAAATATTGCAGCAGATAATGAATATAACAGATCAGAGTCTCGATGAAGCGCAAGCGAGAAAACACACGCTCAATTGTCACAGAATGAAGCCTGCCCTATTTTCAGTGTTGTGTGAAATCAAAGAGAAAACAGGTAAGCGAGTTGACGTATTTATATTAGTGGCTACTGAATTTACGGTGGCTAAAGAATGTGTGTTATGCATTTTACGACGGCAAACCGTAGTTTAGTTTCTCTTTGGCTTTGTTTCTTGAATGTTTTCAGTTTCTTCTTGAAGGAATAGTTTGTTTGACGTAGATATACTTTATTCGGAATTAATTTTTTTTTTTTTGGTGCCTTTGCTAGTCAAGCTAAGTGAAAATATACTAAGTATAAGCAATGCTCTGGCTTTGGAACATCACTTGAAATCAGTTTTTTTTTAACCACTTGGTCAGATTAGGGCTTGAATAACACAGTTTATGTGTTGTGTTTATTTGCTTATAATGTATTGGAACTGCTGAAATAAATATGTACATGTTTTGATATCCTACCAAGTTAGTGGTATTGCTGTATTTTTTAATCTACTAAATATTTATCAAGTTAGATAAGAGAACTTCAGCTTTCAAAAAGAAATGGTTACAGATTTGTGTATTGATGGCAGATTCCTGTCCAGTAAAAAAGTAAACCCAAAACAGTCTTCCATCTCTTCCATTAATTTATCCTTACATAATTTAATCATCATATAGCAATTGGGTAATTTTCTGGATAGAAAATAATAACTCGAAACAGATACATTTTCAAAAAAATATTGGACACGAAAGTACCCTATTACACCAACCAATCCATTGATCTGTCATTATATCACAATTGCGTAGAAATAAATAAATATCAATAATAAGAAATCCTTTACTCTTGAACAGTCCTGTCCCTCCGCAACACGCAAGAGGAGGAGCCTCCAGATCCTCAGTTGATGCGCCTGGACAACATGCTGATAGCCGAGGGTGTGGCCGGGCCCGAGAAGGGTGGAGGTGCCGGCGCAGCTGCCTCGGCATCCGCCGCTGCTGGTGAATGGGGTAATTGCTTTGAAGTCTCTAAAACATAATTATATATTTTTATCGGCATCATCATCTTTCCTGCTCACTAACTCTAGTGGCTTGATATAAAAAGATATTTGCCTTTAAATTTGTATTGGTTTCTTTTAGATGCTTTCAAACATAACTTAGGCATCAGGTTTTCCATTTTAGTTCATTTATTTACTTAGCAAAATGTTTGTAAGCTTACAACATTAAAAATAAACAATACCTTCAGTTCAGTTACAAATGGGAGGATCCAACACAAAAGTAAACAAGTAAGCTGATAAATTACATCAATGGCTCTTAAATCTCATGAATGTAAAAATATTCAGACATTGTATGTAAAACATACTTGTTTTATGGTATAAACATGTGAATACAAACTGTGATTAATTAGTAAGTATTAAGAACTGTATGAGGCCTATGGAAGACTACAGGAACTCTTGGGAGGACAATACTGGAGTTCTCATCCATTCATCGTCTCCCATATTGTAATATAATTTTGATTATAGAATCATACATTTTGCAGGCTCATTGATACAGAAATATGTTTCACATAATACCTTCAACCATTCCCTCTGTTGCTTAACTATAATCCTCTAAACAGACAATGCGATCGAGCACTCGGACTACCGCGCGAAGCTGGCGCAGATCCGTCAGATTTATCACCAGGAGCTTGACAAGTATGAGAACGCTTGCAACGAGTTCACTACCCACGTCATGAACTTGCTGCGCGAGCAGAGCCGCACGCGACCTATTACACCTAAGGTATGCTTATAATTAATTGTTTCAGAATGTAACATATGCGATTTTGGATTTCTACCTACCTGCATGGCAAAAATGTAGTGAGTTTATTAAATTGAAAAGAGAAGAAATAACTATAGAGGACACACTAGGATTTCAAGAGTCTTGAGATAAACTTAATTTAATTCTTAGCTGATATTTAGCTGTGAAATAGTGCCAGTTCAGTTATTCGCCAATCACCAAGAACTAAAACATTTTAGCTAATACTACGGTTGCTATAGGCGGAGTCCTTGTACAAAGCGATCATCGCGCGGGAACGCGAGTGTCGATTTCGTTTGTATGGCAAACGCGAATGGTAATTGGCATTCAAATCGACGCAATGATCGCGTATTCACGCGATGATCGTTTTATGTTTTGGAGTTAGTACGATGCCTTGATGTGCTATATTTTGAAGAGCTTTGCCTGAATTAAAATCATTCGCGCAAATCAAGTGTATTGGGAGTAGGCTTGACTTTTACGTACGCCGACAGGAAATCGAGCGCATGGTGCAGATCATCCACAAGAAGTTCAGCTCCATCCAGATGCAGCTGAAGCAGTCCACCTGCGAGGCCGTCATGATACTGCGCTCACGGTTAGTTGCCATACAATGCAGCTATTCAATAGAATACTGAATAAAAAATTATGTTCACTAATGGCGGGTTTCAATAGGTAGATACGTTATTGAGACCGGCCGTAAGTCTTAGGTAAGTGGATTGGTTAAGAAAAGAAGATGTTTGGACAGTATTGAGCAGTTTATCAGTAAATTACTGTAATCTTGAGTCAAACAAAAACATTTGGCCAACTGTCTTTATGTATCTAACCACTTGTTTATGGGCACGGTGGCAATTTTGTTATATAAAAATAGCACTCCATTAACCTATCGCTTTGTTATGTTACTGCTACTTACGTTTAAACTATATCCTTTTATTATGTATACCCCATATTTCGCCAAATTTTGTTTAAACTTTTACTTACTGTATCTGTTTAGCTGTAAGTTTTGATAAAAAAAAAAAATATTCTGTCAAAATAAAAATCACTTCCAAACTAAAATACGAGAAACGAAAATGTTTTTGTTACACACAAAACATTTCGCTCTAACCAGCTCAACTTTGGCCTCTAAACAAACAAAAATGTGGGTATTCCCGCTTGCAGTTTCCTGGATGCGCGTCGCAAGCGCCGCAACTTCAGCAAGCAAGCGTCGGAGATCCTCAACGAGTATTTCTACTCGCACCTGTCCAACCCTTACCCCAGCGAGGAGGCGAAAGAGGAGCTGGCCCGGAAGTGCGGCATTACCGTCTCGCAGGTAACGTGACGTCACGTCCGCTTTCAGTTTCCTCGACTCGCGCCGGAAGCGCCGCAACTTCACCAAGCAAGCGCTGGAGCTGCTGAATGAGTACTTTTACTCGCACCTGGCGAATCCCTACCCCAGTGAAGAGGTCAAGGAGGAGCTCGCCAGGAACTGCGGCATTACTGTATCGCAGGTACTGCAGGGTTGCCAAGTCTGGGAAGGGAGGCCTAAGAGTTTTAAATTGATGTTGTTCACGCCTTGTTGGTTAGGCAAACATTACAGTTTGCAAACTTAACGATGCAGGTGTACTTGAGCTAAATAAAAGTAAAAAAAATAGGTAAATTCATATAGAGTTGGCAACCCTATAGTTACACGACACGGCTAGTCGCCGACTCATCACGCGTGACAGTGCTATTGTCTTGAAATCGCGACAGTTAGGTAATTTTTAACTCCAGCGAGAAGTTGGAACATTAATCTTAGTAACTTAACAATGCCGCCGTAAATCATGCTGTCTGCTTGTGTACTTAGGTGTAACAATGGAAAACAACCTAGTTCGAGATGGTTGATGTACCTCTCGTGAGTTGTTGCTACCTCTGAATAGGAACTTTTCGATGGTTAAACCAAATGGTTTTGAAAACCATTAGGTACCATGTCAAATAATTAAAATATATGTCGTTTTGTCCAACGATACAGTACTATTGCGATTAATAAAATTGGCCACACAGGTACCTAGATCCTGTGTTATTCACTGGCCAATAACGTTAAACATTGACATCCCTCGAACCCATTTTAAACCCAGATACTAATTTACTTTTTGCGAATGGACAACTAGAGTCACTAATATTTTTATTTCAAACTGTAAATGTGACGTTCAAAATGCCTTTTGATGGTCTAGTTGAAATAAATTAATTTACTTTAACTTCATCGAAAAGATACATCTACAAAGACATACGTTAAAATTGGCAGGACATCACAAATAGCTTCCTTTTTAATTTAAGCTCTGTCAGTCCTTCCAAAGGTAGAAGACGCTATCAGCGTTAAGACAGCCATTGTTCCAAAATAATTAGGTAACAATTTATTAGTGACACTAACACAACAAGCTACAATAATCTGTCAATTTCTTTAATAGGTTTTCAACTTTATCCCTTAAGTATTAAGTTCAAGGTTGATTGGGAGAATTTGACAGTTTCGGGTAGCTTTTTAAATTTATTAAAATGTCACCGGAAAATGGCAAACTCCGTAAGAATATAAAATATCTTGATAGTCTGTAATCTCTCGAACTCATTCCTCGAAATTGTGGACTGACATAAAATGGCGACCAATCAGAGCACAGGTCAACAATTTATCCGTTTTTGTGTGAGAGTACACCTGGAAACAAGGCTCTCATTGGTCTATTCAGAGAAAACAAAGACCAATGAGGCTAAGTTTCCAATTTAACTATCACAACAGATAAATTGTAGACCAGACAGCTGATTGGTCGCCAGTTTATGTCAGTCCCCAATTTTTCGGAACGCAGTGAGATAATTTAGAATAGAAGATTTTATTCGTATAATTTGCAGAACAAATGTTCATTTGACAATTTATCGAGAGTTTTTAATCTCGCAAGATATTTTGTAATCTTACGTAGTTTGCAATTATCCGGTAACTTAAACATAACATTTGCATTTTCTCTTTAGGTTTCCAATTGGTTCGGCAACAAGCGCATTCGCTATAAGAAGAACATTGGCAAGGCTCAGGAGGAAGCCAACTTGTACGCCGCGAAGAAAGCTGCCGGTATGTATACTGTTTCAAGTGGCTTGCTATAAAATCATCACTGTTCTTATCACAGAACAGTCCCCGGCTGGGAAATATGCGAGTGTATGCTCTTCATCTCTCCTACTTATTTAAAATCTTGCTGAGCTTGACAGGGTCCATGAATTGTTTCTCGTCATTAATATTTACAACCTGTATGTAATAAAGACTTCTGATATTTGAATGAGACTGTCACACAAGAGAAGAGCTCTATTTAGCCATTTTTTGTTAAACAAATATGCCATTATGTCTGTTGAGTTGTCTTGAAGATCGTTTCAATACCAGGCTATTGTCTTACGGCCGGTCTCAATAACGTATCTACCTTTAACCAACCGTCAAATCACCTACTAACAGTAGCTAAAACGTCATGTTTGCCTTTCAAACATGATGTTGCAGCTACTACTTATATTATATTTGACAGTTAGATAGATAGATAGATAAAACATTTATTTAGTACAAGAACAGAAAACACAACACATAAATCATAATAGTAGAAAATACAAATAAAAAACAACATTAAAAAAAAGACAATTTATGGCAATTTATTGATTTATGACAATTTATTAATTTATGGCAATTCATTAATTTATGACAATTTTTTATATTATGTCAATTTTTGGCAATCTGTGAGTGCCATGAGTTGCATGAAAAAAATAATCAATGTGCGGTTTGTCAAAGGTACATAAAGATACGTTATGAAACCGGCCGTTAATGTATTACGATTACGTTATTACTTGAATACTTAATTACACAAGTTTGTCAAAAACCATATTGTGTTGTTCTGAAAAAAATATTGTTGAAAAAATTAATGTCTCTTGAATGTATCATCATGAAAAGTTAAGTAGATTAATACTACTGCAAACAACTACGAAAATAATAATTATGTGACCTCTTTAATAATATTTTCATACCCATTCCGCCCCTAACAAAGCTCATACCACACCATCATGCTACCCCATCATCCTTGAAACCTATATAGTTCTATAAAATTGGGTGAAAGTGCGTTACATAGAGAAACGTTTCCGCACACAGACCTGCCTTGGGTTGGCGCGGGGCGCGATGCTAGCTCACCGCCCGCCAGATCTTCTGCGTATTACAGTAAACTATAGACACTAACTAGAACTAGGCTAATTCGCACTGATTGACGGCTCACATCGAACCTTATGACATTGGCGTTTGACACGTACAGTTAGCGACAAAAGCTTTAATACCTGGAAAACAGAGGTTTAGAAGGGGGAGAGAGGGGAGGCTTTTGCCCAACAGTGGGACACAAGTGGAGGTTAACAAAAAAATATCTGAAAGAACCTGATTATTGTATCCATGTTTGTCGTATTCTCTTTAAACTTTGTATAAAGCAAGTTTTCATTTATAAAACTTTTCTGAAACTTAACTATTATTGACCGACTTTTTTCGCTGTCTGTACCGTTGGCAAAGACAAGTGTGGTAAGGTCTGTAGGTGTCTTTAGCCCGATGTCTGGTCTGGCTGTTCATACAAGAAATTTCAACTAGTCTCGGAGTAGTAAAGCAGTATAAATTTTTTAGAAGTCGATATCGTTGGCTCACTATTATAAAGTCCTATGTTAAAGTTTTACTTACTGAGTTTAGAACGCTACAAATTGATGAACCTTGTAGCGTTGTTAACTCAATAAGTACTAAAATTTTAACAATTTACCTTACATTAGTATGCCAACGAAATATCCCCATTTTTGTCTTGTCGTTTGTTTGAACAGCCAAGTGCCACATTAGGCTGTAGACGCGTAGTGAGCCTCTCAGTGCGTGCGTAGCCTTACACACCGCGTACCTTTGATATAGTAGCGCTCAGCGCTGTTCAAATACACTCGAGAAAATCTCTTTTCCTTTGAATCTCAGTTCATTGTGTTGTGGGCATCTTTCATCAACTATCATTGTTGTGTCAAGAAAGAAACTATTACCATTTATCATCGTTCGGTTTCACGGTTTCTTTGATAAGGGATGTTTTAAATTAAATGTAGTACATTTATCACCGGTGTTAGTCATATTAAATTCGTCACGGCACGGTCCCTTTCGTACGGCCACTTTAATTGCCTCTTTTATGGAAAAAAAAACCAAAGAAAATTTGGTCCATTCCAATCGTGTCCCATTTTTTATAACGTATTCAAACTTAAGCGTATCAGAAGAAAAAATACAGTAGTCTTCCAGTTGAAAGATCCCCACACACTGCGCTACCCCCCCCGCACTAGTCTTACACGTATACATGAGAGATGCCTGGTGCGCAGCCGCAGGCGCCTCGCCGTACTCCATGGGCGCCGCGTCCGGGACCGCCACGCCCATGATGTCGCCGGCGCCCACGCAGGACTCCATGGGCTACTCGCTGCCGGCGCCGGGCTACGACCAGCCGCAGCCCAGCTACGACGGCTCCATGGGCTACGACCCCATGCATCAGGATCTGTCGCCGTAGGCGCCTAGGCGAGCCCGTACCTCTGGTGAGTTTTTTTGTATTAAGTACTACTCTAACTGATGCGAATCCCGCGCGGGATACGACCACACGGGTCGACTATTGCCGCTTGGTCTTTATTTTTGAACACCAACACACATGCAAGCTGTTACAATCCACGATATTATATCCACATGATTCGCCTCAGTTTAACCAGAGCTATACAGTATACAGAGCCCTATTCTATTTTTTTAAGCTAAAATTTAAATTGTTCGTAAAATTAAACTACTAAGTCTTGCTGTCAATCGTCTGGCAAAGTTTTTAAGCTAACCAAATGATCTGTTTTGTTCCAGGTTACGGGTATGACACATGAGTGTGCAGCTTCCACAGAATTGCCATTTACATTTTTACTATTATTACGTTAAGTAGGTCAGGTACTAATACTTCCGACCGGTGACCGTCGGCGACACCGGCAGACGCCTAGCCTTAGGACATAGCGACATTGTATACTACACAATATACCTTAGACTACATATTATTAGCGATATTTTTGGAAGGAAATGTAATGAAACGTATTTTTATTTGTATTACGAACTCTATACGACTGGCACCCAGTATTTGTTTAAACAATTTATATTATACAATTTTATTTTTATCATTATATTATAGTCATTTTTATTATGAATGAATAATCAACTGCAACTATTTTATAGTATTATTATTGTTTTAAACCAGTGACGTTGTTTTTAAATTTTTGTTTATATTTTTTCGAAAAGTAATTATTTGGGCAGTATTAGTAATTTATATACAAAAGTAAATCATTACATCGATATGGCGGGGATCTCGAGTTTCTATTCGTTCTAATAATCTTTTACTCTACGGTGGTTATAATTATACGATAGATTTAAGATGAAACTAGTGTAATATTATTAATTGTAAGTATTCAGATATTTTGTGCTGACTAGTGTCCTGTACGACGTGCGTCCGTGGATTGTACGTCTTTGAAACTATACTATTTATCCACTTTAATTACTCAAAATGTATCACGAAATAAATTATCTATGATGTTGACGATGGACAACTTCATGTAATGAAGAATAATTTTGGTATAGTACATACGATTAAACTATTACATACGATAATGTATACGCTGTAGAAGAGAAAACAATATCGTTTTATCATTCTCAGTCTGCTCCAACAATAAAGTTATACACATGTTTTATACTTATAATTATTATAAAATTATTACATCTATGTAAAGATAGATAGTGTTATAATAATACTAACCATACGAGCACGATAACTGCACTTAAACTTATGTATACGCAATCAAATATTATCATATTTTTATATACAATTTATTATTACTGGAATATTTAATAGGCGAGCACTAAAATTGAATTTATTTAAATATGTCGATAAATAGTATAGATTCAAAGTTTACTTATATTTGCGCGGGCGCACAGACTTGTGTGCAATTTTAATATTTTATTAGCAATGGTTGTGTTAGTATCGCGCACATGCATCTTGGCCCAACTCATCTAAATGTCAAGTCGTTTTAAAATACCAGTCAATTTTACTTGTTTACAAAATATTAAACAAAATAAATTATATTTTGCAAACAGGGCCTAACAAACAAGGTCCTAAAGTGACAAAAGAACTGATGAACCAATAAAACGACTAATATTTCATCCTGAAAAATTAAATCGGCTTGGGTGACACGGTAAACCAGGAGTTGTGAATATCAGAACAAAATATTTTAATTATCGTGGTGCTAAATGGTTGGTAGCACAATTTTATTTTACTTGTTAGCCATAAGTTGAATGTTATTTCACCGTACACTTTCATCGAAGCATAACAAGATCTTAACGATTGTAACTTTAAATTAGTTCCACTTAGTGATAGTTTGGATATGAAAAAAAAAAAATTGCTAGAATTAAGTTAATGTGTTCTAAAACAAAATATCTGAAACAGTATACGAGATAAAAAACGAAAATTTAATTGATGTTTTAACGCTGTGGAACATTGTAATTCACGTGCCGCCACGGTTCGCACCTTTCTTACTCGTTCACGATAAATTATTTATTATAATGGTTATAAAGTAATGTTAGTACCGCAAGTCGGGCGCGGCGGCGCGGACACACATGTATACGACGACGAGTTCAATGTTATTGCGACCATCAGATTGACTAAAATACATTTTTGTGTAGTTATGAAGTTGTTTTATTTATTTAAAACGTAAATTTACACTAATGTCGCAGTTTTACCATTGTTTTAAAGCATTTGCGAACCAATCCTTTAGGTACGATACACTGTTTTTTGTTTAAAAAAAAATAAATATTATAAGACGTCAATGAGGTAATAAAAATTATAACATAAATGACATTTGGGCGTTTTGACAAGAGTTATCTCTTTGTTTTTGTTGCAATTGTCTTAATTACACGATAATTTGTTTAATTTCTTTGTTTTCAAAAACAAATCATAGATATACAAATTACACGAGACGATAACTTATCTTCTACCCCTCAGTGCTGATAACACACACTTTACCTACCGTACTACTTAATGGGTCTCGACCAAATAATTTACATATTTGGCATATTGTATTGGTCATTACATACCATTTATGTACGAAAAACAAGTCCGAATAGCATTTATATTGAATAAATAAATAAACATTGGATAAGGTCACCGGGTGCGATGCTACGCCACTAAGTTTTAAATGAGTCGACTTAGCAGGGTCTCCTGGCAGTTACTCAATACAGGTTTTAATAATTGGAAGTCCGTGAAGCGCATTTTAAATATACATATTTTCAAAATTCATTTAGGCCAGAATGCATATCGAATCGTGCATCATGAGATGGTTAATAGGGATAGATAGCGTCCAAGCTATGATAAATGAGAACTGGTTTTTGTAAAGATTTACCGAAATTTAATTTATGTCATCTGCTATCTGACCTATGTTCACACAAACCGATGGCCGATAGTGGAACTAATTAACTGTAACGTCTTTCCTCTCGCTTTCCTGCAATCTGTGGGAGTGATTTCGCGAAAAGGGACGGAAGTGTGTAACAGAAAGCCGAAGAGGCGCTATTTGATTTGACCAATGAGCTCGCCCTATACGATTTGACCAATCAGCGCGCGCAGTGGTCGAGTTGGCTGTCAGTTGGTACTTTTAATGTTAAATGTTGCTTTTTACCAAGGTGAGATGTCAGATGTTACACATCCTATGCGACTACTGTAAGATTTGCTCGTTTTTTTTTCACGGACAGCGCCGCCGTCACTGTCAGAAGTCAGTGGGACTAAATATGTGTTTACGGCGAAAAAGGATACAAAGATGGCATACAAAGGAATATGATAGAAGGCGAAATACGATACCTAGAACTAGAGAGATTAACTACCAGCATTTACCCGACTGCCCAGAGGCCCAGAAGGAAGTACAATAGTGGTCAAGCTACCCGAAACTGTCGAATTTTCCCAAAGAACCTTCAACCTAATGTTTAAGCCATAAAGTTGAAAATCTCAGATTGTTGTAGCTTGGAAGTGCTGGCGTCTGCACATTGGCGGAATTAATGCATCAAGGCATTCTCTACCAGTCAACCTTTAGGGAATGTCAGCTTTTATGTTTTTAAAAGCTATCTACAGGACTGGATGCACTGGCCAGGGGAAGTGCGTAATATGCAAATGCTGATTTACCCCAGTCCCACGGAATTAAATTCTGTCATAGTGTATTTATTAATTATACCTATATTTTATTTTACACCTCATAATAAGAACAGGACAATCAAACATAAAATAGTGTACGATAAGACCCCCATTGGGTCTTATCGCACAAGGCAATCTCTTCCAGACAACCTTTGGATGGATTGAACCAAAGAAGATAGATTTAGGGCTGTCAGTGTACAAACGTTCTAAACAATACTAATCAGACATAATAATATAAAATACACAAATACAATACCAATATTAATATACTAATAAATATCAAATATATAACTGAGAAAGGAGCGGAAAAATTAAAGTGAAAGGTGGAGCATTACCTTTCACTTTAATCACCATTCTTTTAAACGCTGGTAGCGTTTAGGCACGCCTTACTTCTATGGGTAATGCATTCCACAAACGAGCTGCTTGTACCTAGGTAAACTGAAAGATTTGTCAAAGAAGGAAGTGGAATGCATACGAATACTTACTCTTTTAGATTCTCCGATGATCTCAAAGACCTAGAATTTGTGTCCAAAGGACCTGAAAGCGTTCTTTAAGATAAAAAGGAGTAAAAGGATTAAAGAGTAAATTATAAAGTAGAGAAAGTATGTGGACATTCCGACGGAGGTGAATAGGAAGCCATTTGAGCTTAGAATGAAATTCAGAAACGTGGTCAAACTTGCGCAAGCAAATATAAACCTGATACAGAGATTTTGAAGTCGCTCAAGCTTGTCCAATTGGTCTGCGGTGAGATCAAGATAGCTGACATCAGCATAGTTCAGGATAGGGAGAAGAAGAGATTGTGCTATCGCAATTTAAGTGTGAAGAAACTTGCGAAATTGCCTCAGGGAGCCCGCTGAAGCAAATAGTTTACGACTTACTTCCTGCAGTTGCTTAGTCCAGGAAAGAGTCCTGTCGATATTAATACTCCTCGGTTTAGGCACTATTTCATTAAGTTTAAAACAATGGCGTCAAAAAAATTCGTCCGCATTGCTGTCGACTGGTAGTGAGCCTAAAAGTCCGACCGTATCCTCTGTCCGAAGGAAAAGTCAGCCCTTGGGTCACGCGAAGTGTCAACTAAGCGAAATTTCTTTAGCCTTTTGAACGCCAGAGCATAAGCGCATTGGCGAGCCCCCGACGCCAAGCCACAAATTCGCCTTAAAATTTGTCATAAATTTGTGACGTTTGGCGTACAGGGCACGCGCTTGTCATGCATAAGTGACAATGGCGTTCAAAAGGATAAATAACACATGAGCATTTGGACCCCACGGTCCAAGAGTTTCAACCCCAAACGGCTCGAAAATATACCAATGAGGTTATTATATTTTATTCAATAGGTTATTCAGCACATAAATAAAATGAGTTCGTGTTGCGCGCGCAGGTTCGATTCCCTCATGGGACAATTTGGCCCAAATATTTATTTTGTGTGGCCTACGTTTTATGTTCGGGACCGAGGATCTAAGTAATGGGCATTTAAATGGCCCTGCAAACAAGAGTCGCTCCTCTAGTGGAGTAAGTACCTAAAGTAAAATCTTTTTTGCATATAATGTACGAGGAAAAGTTGGTCTACGCAGCGTTTGCTGATCTCACCTTACCTCACCTCAAGGGTAAGGTGAGATCAGCAAATGCATGACAATGAGACTCTTCGCATATGCATTTGTAATAAGATAGGTAGGTACTGTAGGTACATACTTGATTATTTCAAACAGCTGAACTATCGAATCCAGAAACGGCTAGGTAGGTAAAGAAAGTAAAAACTAAAACCACCAAGTCGTAGAAGGTGGATTCGTTAGTACCTAGTATAATCGAATCGGACATGAAAGGTAAATGCATCAGTTGCATTGCATGACCCCTGTACAGGAACAATAAGATAACGTCCACCAATCGATCAATACCCCTGTTATCACTGACCATAGATCCCCATTCTTTGTCAACTGATAAGACTGATAACGCTAGTGTCAACGTAGTGTAAATAGCGCGTTATTTTATTTTGTTTGTGTTTATTTTTATCAGAGCATGGCTGACCTTGGCGTATATGTATGAATCAGGTGGATCGTAGCGTAGCGTCATGCTTCGAGTTAGTAACGCGCTGTCAGTCGCCCGAGCCGCTTGACTTCAACACAGCTTTTAAATGATTAAATCGTTTGTTAACTTAACTGCATCTGTGACCGCCAGAAATTGTAAGTACCTACCTATTTTTTATTTCTTTACAGTATTTTGATTGGTCTGCTAAACAATGAAACCGATTATTATACCCAAAGATATTAGGAAATGGATGGCTGGTGAAAAACATAGGTTTATCCTTGATCGTGACATGCGAGTTTCGCAATGAACGGTCGATTTTGCGAATTAAGTACAAATAATGACTCAAGCATTTCTAGACACTGACGGTATGGACTGTCCATCAAACATCACATAGTAAATAGGTCCTTTTTTAGCTGGTCAGTTCTGTCCCCTGAGTAAAGACCTTCCTCTAATCAGGAAGCCGTTTGCAAGCCTGAACTTCCTCCGATCAGTTTTGGAAAAACTTGTCTAACTAGGTTTTTAGGTTTTAGTAATCGTTTCCGAATTCGTTATTTCGTACCATCGCGCTTTTAATGTAGAAGTCAGGCAAAATCTTAACAAATCTAGCTAGCTCACTCTACATGAATCGAATAATCTGATATATACCTGTATATATATAATACCTGATAGGTAGCACTTTTAAATTACATTTTCAGTAGGTATACTGTATAACAAGTCTACTTCCAGTATATTAATTTGCAAACCTAATTGAAATGTATGTATTCGTGAGGTCAATGTTGTTGTTATCGGTTATAGCAACCAGGATGACGAGTGTACACAGCGCGTACAAAGACGAGGTCCATGACGTGCCCATGTCGGTGATCATCAGGCCCTTCATACCCGAGCTGACGGAAGACAAAGTTGTGTCGCTCATGGAGACGATTCAGGTAAGGAAACTGAATATTTACCTACAGTGTTTTCTGCGTGCGTCGAACTTGTGGGGAACTCCTGTACAAGTTAGACGGTGAAGGTTTTATCCGCTGAATGTGGGATGTAAAGGATCGGTAGTGGTGGCAATGGTGGATGGAGGATGATGCCTAGGGGAAGGGCGGCTTTCGTATCAAGAGTTATTGGTTATGATTTCATGATTAACTTTTAGCAAAAAAAATATGTTAGCGTTCAGCGATTTAAGTGTGATAGCGCAACAAACAACCTCACTTTCATCTCATTCTCATCACATTCCGATCATGATGATCACCTTAGTTTTGAGTACCTGAATGTTTTGGAATATATTCCAAAAGACAGATTCACGCAGGAACTCAAGTTATTAAACGTTTTTTCTTATGCTGTGAGCCGCTACCACTTACTTAAGCCCACTTTCACTAATTGTTTGTCTGGTCTAGGTAGGTAGGTAGGTAATCGATTTTCCTCCAGACGCACGAAATACACTATGTGCGTACGTACGCGAATATTTTAGCTAGTTTTCAGAACCGGTCGTTTTACCTGGATAAATTGTAGCGTACCTACCTAATGTCGCATTCTTCCAGTGAAGTATTTTCGTTATCGGATCAGAGATACTTCCAGAGATTACATTCTGCAAAGAAAGAATTTGACCTCTTAGTTTAGGTTGAAGTTTGAACTCTGGAGTCAAGACTCCGGCAGTTGAAACCTGCTAAACCTAAAACTTCTTTGTTGTATATCTGTGCCCCGGTTTAGGAAAGCCCATTGAATTGATCTGTTGTTTAATGTCAAGTCAAATAATTGTTTATAGTTAGTATGCGCGAGGGTGATAGTTAATTTATGTGTGACCTTAAAGAAGTCGGGTGTTCTACTATGAAACTGATTCTCAGTTCTCTGACTTTTTAAGGCACTTGGCTATAGGAACAGTAGCTAGTTTAAGCATATATATATACATATAACATGCATACCTACCTTTTGTAGAAATCTCATTTAACTATTCTCTCTCTACTTTGTATCTGAATTTAAAGTGCTTCTAGTTTTCTCTAACGTAACCCGCATTCAATGGATACCTAATCTCATCACAAGTCAGTTCACAGAAGTAGTCAGGGCCAGCCAATGCGCAGGCAGTTACTTAGTCGTTCAGCTTAACCTAGATATTGTTGACCAGTTATCCAACATGGTTTGCACTTAACCCCATTTGTTAAGGACTTTTGCAACGAGTTCGGCAACTTTCTATAAAAGTCAATCTTGTTTGTATGGCGTACCACAAGGAGGTATACTAGGTCCCTTAATGTTTTCTAAGTAATATATATTTTTTAGAGGTTTTAGCTTTTGATGAGTAACAGCGACCTACCTCGGTTACGCACGGTTGCAAATTTTGGAAACCTTCCACGTTTATCTCTCTTTCGATTAGTACCGTATCAAAATAAGTTGCGAGGCTTCGAAGACGTAAGCGAAGCGAAGAAACTATTCAGAAATATATATTTTTCTAAAGGAATTCGCTTACCTAGATGATACTGCCACTTTTTTTTGGGAAATCATCAAATAACTTCTTCCGCTCTGGGTGGAGCGGAAGGGTGCCAGACTCTTACCGACTAAAACCCATACGTGTTCCTTCTAAAGCCCTTTGCGTTCCAGGGCCGCGGTGACTCTTTCGAACACATTCCGCAACCCTGGCAGGCTCTGGCCCTAGCGGGCCCCGTCTTCTATGCTGACATCTCTTTGAGGCGCGCGTGAAACACAACGCGCCATCGACCCGGCCTTGTGGTGATCGGACAGCGAGCCACCCAACGGTCGCCGATGAAACTGTTACATGGTTTTTATTTGGGTTAATTGTTTCGCCATCCAGTTAGCAATCCGTCGGTTGCTAAAAGTGGAAAGTAAAATAAGGTCTAACGGCCTGTTTCAATAACCAACCTTTAACCAACTGTCAACCGACAGTCAATCATAAAAATATTGTACATACCTACTAGTTAACTGATTATGTTGAAAATTAGGCAATAAAAGTTAACAATATTTCTTTTGTTTGCCAAACTATTGTCGGTAAGGTCGATGTTGTATAACCTAGAGGTGAGCGAGTCATCTGAGATCGATAAAAATATTATTGTAATGTTAATAACGTTGTTTTGCAAACATCTCTTGTGGGAAAAGACCCGACACTTACTAATTGTGTGGCTTTAGGTAGGTTAGCACTTAATATTGACGCTTGATATTATGAGAATCATTTTTTTTTCAAGGATTTTATTTTTCAACCGGATTTAAAGTAGCAATGAGAAGCATTTTACGAAATTAAATACAAGTAGGTACAAATTTAACTGCGCTATATTACTCGAGTGCAATTAGGGCTACCGTTTTTGCGCTCACCAGTTGGCGCCACTGGCGTGTGAGGTCCTTTAGCAGCTGTTAAAAGACGTTATTACGTAAACGGAAGCAAAGTTCGAATTAAAATCATTTTAATAACGTGAAAGTGCGATCAATTATTATAACGTTAATATAGCAGTGACCTAAAATCTCGTTTTTTCGACAAAACACGAAGGAAATAAGTTGCCGACTGAATAAAACTTACTTAAATAAAACAGTTGACGGCCGAAGAACTATATCTTAATCTGCAATAAATTATCGGTTATAGTAAGAAACACACAAAAATCATATGAGTCAATAAACTTGCGTCAGAAGACCACAAACAATAAAATTTGACACTTCGAAGACCCCACGTTATAGCCCGCGTTGCATGTAAGCTTGTAGCCACTTATCCATTCAATATAGCCTCTGGCCACGGCTTCGCCCGCGTGAAATTTGTTTTATTATTCAAAGGGGAAGTACGCTTTATGAAAAGTATCGTATGTCTTAACCTAGGTTTTAGTCTATCCGTGGGTCGTCGAGATCTGCTCCGCGATATGAAAACGTAACAATCAGAAAGGCAAACTTTCACATTTATAGCACTTTTCAGTATGGATTCTTACACACTATTATGAAACGGACAACGAATATTTTGGTTGGTCACAATAACAGCCAATAGAGGATTTACAAGTACAGTTTAATATTTTCCACCAATCACTAGTCATCACCTCTTCATTTATCAAATATCTTAACTCATTCCAGAAAGAAGAAGAAGCAGGCAACGTACCGCCCATAGACATCCTCTGGATCAAGGGTTCCGAAGGCGGAGACTACTACTACAGCTTCGGCGGGTGCCACCGGTACGCCGCGTATAAACGACTCAACCGGCCGACAATCCCCGGCAAACTGATCAGGTCTACCGTCACTGACTTAAGAACGTACTTGGGTAGCAGTACTCCGGATTTGAAGTAAATTGTTTAATTAGTTATTAATTTATCACTAAAGAAGCATCAGCGAGGTGAAGATGTCGAACGTGGATCGAATTAACATACTGGAAAATACCAGCATATTGAAGGATAACAGTTATACCTGTGAACTACTCGGTTTCTGAATTGGGAATTTGCAGTTACGAACGTGTCAAGCCCCAATGAATACCAAAGTTTAATAGCTTTTAGGCTTACGTTTGACAATGACTAAACATGAAATTCTAACTAACTTCCTTTCATGAAGTGTGCCGCTCCAAAGTAGGCTATAAGCGCAGTCGCAAATCTCTTACGAAAGATGTCATGCGCATCGTAAAGCCTGGTTTCAAACTGGAGACGCGAACTTAAAACCCATGTTGAGGTAATATCTGCTTTATACGAGGCCAGTTTTTGGAGCTATCAAATAGCATTTAGATTTGGTTAGTAATATGGCCAGCTAGTCACTGTCTAGTGAATCAGAACCATTCACATGTTTGTATAGCTATCCAACCTCAAAAAGTTCCCTACTGTAATTTGGCGTCTAACTTACCTTCAGAAAATTTCACACAGAAACTGAGAAGCGACGCTATAAACTATGTCAAGAATGTTATATTTGTTATATTATAGATATGTGATTAAGGTTAGAACCATAATTAAATGTACAGATCTATAAGATAAGATTTTATAATGATTTCCTGTAACGGATGTTATCAATAAAAATGTTTCCGAATCGTAGATTATTATTCAGATTTGGGTCATTTTTATTGAGAATGTAATTTGCATTTGTAGGTTTATATTTCTTTTGACCACTCGGTTGGACAAATATTTTTTTTTTCGTTGAAGTACGCTGTTAGTCTGGCGAAAAACTTAATTCAGAATATTTCTTTGTTCTACATTTAAGGATTTTTATTGTACATTCGATACTTATCATTAATTTAATCTATGGAAATTGTATGAATAAAGGCGAGCTTAACTTAAATTGTCTTGCCTGATTAATGTTACTTATAAATAAAAGACATACTCAGTCTAAATAAAACAATTTAATTTCTCCAACAGTGTATTTATTTGTGGAGTGGCTTACCTAACTACAGAACAATGGATATGCCGTTTCTGTATACCTATTTACAAACGTGAACATAAATAATATCAAAATACAATTTATTCTAACGCACGGCGCGCTTTCGGAGCACTGGGAAAGTAAAGATAAATGAACACAAAACAATTTGTTAGCACCAACATTCCATACATGCAGACATTTAACACAATATTTGCTATTACATGCTATACTTATAAAATTATAACGTTGACAAATGATTGGATTGCAAGGGAAATACAATGATAATCCTTATGCAAGATATTAATTTTCCAACACAATAATTTCTTATAAAATGGATCACTACAAATTTTTCACACTTATTAAAATAATATTACATTATAAATAATTATAGGTAATGTTATTTCTTTAAGACGCAGCGCATGCAAGGATTATCACTGTGCTAATTACCATTTGACATTGAGACGACTCACAAACGAAAATAATTTCGTTTACCATTAAAATTCGAAAGACAGTGCTAAACAAGTTTTTACATAAAAAGTGCTTCGATTTGCGACCATATTGCTTTGTATACGACCAAGGTAAAAAGCAAACGTTTTGTACTAAGAATAAAATTGCAATTAGTGCTACTAGAATCTTTTGGCGCTTAAATTACGTCAGGGGCTGTAAATGAAAAATAAATTGTCTGTGGAAATTATGTTCGAAAAAACAAGATGGCGTCATTAGTTCTGATTATCGCGCCAAAAGAGACTTGTGCAGTTCAAACTAAACTATTCTCGATAGCATTCGTCGAAAACGAACTTCGTGAAAAAGAAGTGTTTTTCACCCAAAAGGATGTGTCCGAACTAAAACTACATAATATAATATATTTCCGTATATGTAAGTGGTAAATGAATATATTCTAGTGTAGATAACGACGTACGATATTGTATGCAATGTCCATAAACGGCGTTAATTTTACAGAGATCATTTTATGCTTGCTCATAATAATTTAAAATATTTTGGCACGAATCATAAAATTAGCGACTGAATGGGAGAGTAGGAGCTAACTAACTTACAATATTGCTTAAATATAAATCCAATTAAATTAGATAGTAAAACTCGTCAGTAGTAATGAGTATCATATCGATAAAACTACCGACAAGAAAATTAAAAAAAAAAAAAACGAACTAAACTGCCTGGTCTTTAACCAGCTGTAGCTAGTTGAAATAATATGAATCGTAATTTTACGCCTGTTGAGTTTCGCTGACCAATTTAATTTGATATTTTTTATAGGTATCGGATTCGTTTTGCGAGAACTGTGAATAGTTTAAATATCTGATTATTATCTCCCTACCATCTCCCAATTTAATTAGAGGAATAAAATGCAAAATAATATTTTCTATATTGATCTATCTATCACTGCTGCCGTGACCCGCCGGGCTCGCCAACTAAATAGAAAAAATATATATCTATTACTTTACAACAACCATATTCTTTTATATCATTTATATATTTTTAATTTTTTACATAACAACGGCACCCTGTCGCCATGGACAAGATTAACTATTTTTTTTTTAATCAATAGATATATTTTTTCTCCACAATCATTCTTTATAAGCAGTGTTTATTTATGTTATGCAGATTATATTAAAGCATAATATTTTAAAATTTGATTTTTATTCAGTGGCACTAGTGTTTATAAGTAAAATTTATATCCATTTAAAATTTACGTTTATATAATTTATTATGACGAGATGGAAGTGGCAAACAAATATTTATGTGACGATGCATGATTTTATTTACAAATGTAAATATGTTTTATAAGCTTATAATATCTAGTGTAAAATGTTACATTGTCATTCTATTTTAAAATAAACTTAAATTACAAGATGAACGTGTAAATAAAAAGAGAACCTCCGTAGCTTAAAAATTATAAAGGAGATAGCCCTAATAGCGAGCTAGCTCGAGACAGTAATTGATTTATACTAAGATAAAATATATTGCCACTTCCACGCTTTAATATTATTTCTTCAGACAGTGTTTTTTTAACATGTACTTACGCTACTTACGGCAACGTGGAAGGATAACATTCATTGTGCACGTCGATCTGTTCCTACTAATTACATTTATCTGTTACAACAATAAATTAACAATATTTACATAGAAGTACGAAATCTATGGAAATGCTAGATAAGAAGGGATCAATTAATATCTTTGAGAACTAATGCAGTCTTTCTAGTGAATTGAGGAAGAGAGAAATGTGTCAAGACTGGAAGAACCGTCATAAAAGGGGAATATCGTTTATGATGAATTAATGTACATATACAGTGTATATGTCACCGGAAAATGGCAAACTCCGTAAGGATATAAAATATCTTGAGAGATTGTAAACTCTCTGTTGTCAAGTTGTCAACTGAACATTTGGAATACGTTTTTACGCATCAAAATTTGATTGTCCATAATCTCTCGAAGTCATTCCGAGAAATTGTGAACTGACATAAAATGGCGACCAATCAAAGCACAAGTCTACAATTTATCCGTTTTTGTGTGATAGTAAACCTGGAAACAAGACTCTCATTGGGCTATTCAGAGAAAACAAATACCAATGAGGGGCCAAGTTTCCAATTTGACTATCACACCAAAACAGATAAATTGTAGACCAGAGTGCTGATTGTTCGCCAGTTTATGTCAGTCCACAATTCTCGGAACGCACGGAGATATTATAAAATAGACGATTTTGATTCGTATAGTCGCAGAACAAATATTCATTTGACAATTTATCGAGAGTTTACAATCTCTCAAGATATTATAATCTTACGTAGTTTGCAATTTTCCGGTGTCATATTTAACAGAAATACCGCTAAACCTGAAAAGGGGTCAATGTACTCATCATTATGAACTAGGACAGAAACTAAAATGGCGAAAAAGAATCAGCTGTTCAGTACATTTTGTCAACTTATGCAAACAGTTGATTCGTTTTCGGATTTCAGATTTGAACCCATAGTTGAGATGAGTACAATGAGCCTTTTTCAGGTTTACCGTTGTTTCTGTTACAACCTGTATTAGTTAAAAGAGATGAAACAAGCATGATAAAAGGCAGGGAGCGCGCTGTGCCTGAAGTTATTTTTTAATTTTATCACGAGTCTAAATTATCATAGAAAACAGTACTTAGTATTTGAGTTTCACCTATTAAATATTTAGATAACGAGGACAATAATTTTACTTTATTATTAGTTAAATTTTTTCGTTCATAGTTTTTTATGTTTTTGTAATTTTATTTAAAAAGTAAAGCTCGAATTATTTTGTAACTTATTCGTTATGTCCGTGATATGTGGATGACCGATTGAAAGCATTTTAGATTGAACTAGATAGGTGATCTATACAGAATCTATCTTGAACTTTCGGCATAATCGTAGGAGGTGGCTTAGCAATCTGACCCCAAATCATTTATGATTTAAAATGGAATACGCAACATCACACTTCACACAATATTTCTAACTGTGCTACGATATTTTGAGAAGCAATCTTTGAGCAATTTTAGGTCATTTGTTTATTCTTTGCTTTTTCGAATATTATTTTGTTAGTGTCGGGTCAAAATACACTCTGTATAAGGAAGTCCTGTGACGTTTTAGGGAATAAATAATTATTGTTTGAAGTTTACTCCTTAAGAAACGATTTTCATATTAAGCCCGCGCGCGGTATATAAATTTTATGTGGAGTAAAATCGAGCGTTAACTAAAAGTGAGGCGTTACGTTCCTCTGCGCACCTTTCACTTCGAGATTATATATGTGTGTATATACAAATTATACTCAGCTTATTTAAGATGCTTTCATTTACCCTCTTTTTACATAACCTACAAAGTAATAGTTCTTAAAGAGTAAACTCCAGTTATGTTTTTTTACTTTATAAAATAGGAAATCAATTCATTATGAGTTCTTTTGGTATCGGTAGGAAGACAAAGGTTATAACGATAATTTTTGACTGGGACAACTTGTCAAATTGTTTTAAAATTACTGCATAAAATAATATAGGTGACAAGCAAGCGCGTGCCCTGTACGCCAAACGTCACAAATACGTGACAAAAAGTACGGTAAATTTGTGGCTTGGCGTCGGGGGCACGCCGATGCGTTTATGTTCTGGCGTTCAAAAGGTTAAATAACAGTAACTACGGTTAGGTAGACAGTAGATAAATTTGCAATAGTAGTTATTGCCAGCCACATTTATTGATAGACTGATTCTTAATTTAAAAAACAGAAATAAATGCTTGTAAATCGACATCTATCGTGATCTTTTGAATTTTCAAGTGTGTAATGAGCAAAGATCTGAATAGGTAGACTATATTTAGCTAACGTTCCGGGATTTTAGAGGAGGTATTATCAACTCTATGTTACTTACTTCCACGAACAAAAGGTAAATATAGGCTACCTATTCCGATCTCTGGTAACGAGCGAACGGTTCATAATTTATTGTTAGGTGACCTTCGAAGAAAGGGCAATTAACTTTATTGCAAATTTATCAGGCGCCTACCATAGCGTGAAAATTACTTAATTGTAACCTTTAGTTAGTGTGACCTGAAACTTTGTGACAATTGTTAAGAGTAAAGAAAAAATAATACTATGCATTGGAATGTAGACAGAACGGCGATACTGAGGTATAAAATGTTGTTGGCATTAGGCTAAATGAATGACTGTTTGGCACTTTTTTCCAATTTCGAGTCAGAACAATAATATGCCTCATTTAGAACTTTCTCAAAAGAGCAAACGGGCAATTTTCCCGCTGAATTGATCCATTTTTAATAATATGAACGTAAAATAGAGCACTTATGACCGTTCGCCTAATGTGTTAGCCCGCAGATGATAAAATATAATAAAATTGCTATTTATATTGCACATGTAATAAAATTATGGCGATATTGAGGTGACATTCAAATATAAGTCTTATGTTCGAACACTTTAAAGTACAACTAATATAGAAAATGTTAATATTATACAGGTTGAGCATTACTTTCCGTCATGGTGGGTAGTGCGAAGTCAAGACAGATAAGAAAAAGACGTATCGTACTAAAACTGGTTTTGACATTGAAAACTAAACCTTATTTTTAGTGTTTTAAAGTAAAAAACGACATCGTTTCTTTTCGTACTTAAACTCACTAATATTAAAGCTTATTATTCAATGTCATCAGAAAATCCTCTATTCTGCGCTACTTATTCCTTTCAAAGCGTTCGAGCCGCGGAACCGGTCCAGTCTAACAAATATTCCAATACTGAGTCCACGACTAAGCGACATGTATGATAAATGACATGAAATTTAATAAACTTATTACAACAATCCCGAGTGTACGTTTTAATGCGCGCTTCGCTTAAGAGATTCCCTTTTCAAACATTTTATATTCCTACCTACTGTTAACCTACTTTTTAGTACACTATGGCCAACAAAAAATCGGCCATCGAATTTCTGAAATCGTACATCAACATTTGCAATACATAATCTATCTGTGTTGCAAATGTTTGTAACCAACCCGTCGCAGTAAAACGCACACTCAACCAACATGCTACGTACCTGTGGCACACTCCTACAATATACCTACGTTAAAGCATCGATACGCACCATCAAACATTGCCGAGTGCCACCAGAGAAGAGAGCTTACTTCAAGACTTTACTGAGAAAATATTTAAATCATGGCCTATTTTACAGCTATAAATACATAAACGTATACTTACTGGATGGCTTGCCGGCCATAAACAGTTTTAGTGCTCATCCAGTATGGTACTAGCCGACCAAGACAATTTCGACATCAGAATTAGGCGTTATAACGATATAAAACGCCTAAAGGCTTTGTTTTATCTTGAACTCAACAAGGAGCACACACACGGGCGACAGTGCATTTTCATAGAAAAAGTTCGACGGCTAATTTATCCAAAGATCAATTTCTATGAAAAGGTTCTGGCATCGTTGTCGCATTGGCGTGTCACTCATGTCTGCTGCTGCGTTCCATCTCCCGAAGGAGTACACAGAGGTCCATTCTACTCCTACAGTCAGCCAATTATTTGAAAACCCCATTTAATAAGATGAGTCTATTAAATACCGGTTGCATACGCCAAATATTAACAAATGAAGTCACTACCTAGGTCGACTAGTAGCTTATTATAACATTTAGATATTCTCTAGATATTAAGTTAAATTGGACTGTTCGATGCGATCAGTCGCTTAGTCATTCAAACAGTTTTTTTTCTCAATAAAGTCCATTTTATAATTTCACCGAGATATAATTTTAGACACAATTACATATATGCACAATTGCACATGTATGTTACACATTATACTATTAACACCGAAGTGAGACTGCTTAGTTAAGCCCTATTCACACGACTAGAGGTTTTGTCTTGAAACTAAACTTGGAATAATTTCTAAAATAATCTAGTGCATTGCTCATACCTACACTAAAATAAATTTAAGAACACGTTGCGATTATAATATTAAGATCTTATATTATGACGTTTTCCAATTTTAGCTGCCTATTTTTTTTAATTTAATATGGGTTTGCTCTTGACTCTAGTCTAGGTCATAGAAAGCCGACAATGGAGCGAGCTTACCCAGAAGAATCCTGTTTCGGCCAATTTATGTCACCGCATCCATATTATCTCCTATTCAATTCCTAAGTACACGAAATCAAATTAGCTGTTGCAGCAGATTTTCGTGATTTCTTATTTTCTTTCTTTCTTAATTATTCCAAGAGATAAAGTTATTGCCATTGAAATATTGCTACTTTATCAAAAGTCACCCGTAACATTTCAAGATATAAATTGGCGTTTATAATCGCAAAGAGCTCTATGTCGTAATGGTATGTCGTGTAAATCGGCTGCCTTATTTCTGAATCTAAATAAAATGTGAATGTGCTTTAGTTGATATTTGTTATATTTGTTGAATCCGTATTTTATAGAGGCTAAAATATACTTTTAGTTGCCCATAACAAATTCTTTGTTGAACTTCATAAACATTTATTTAAAGAATACTTTTCCATATTTACTCTGGAAGTTTCTTTCTTAAAATTTCGCTACAATATTTAATATTTATTTACGAGTAAGAGCAAAATATGTTATCTGATTTAAAACATCATATTTGATTAAATACAATAATATCTGAATCTTTCTTTAAAATATATTGGTGAACATAGATTTTAAACTTTTAATTATTAATATTTGTATTATTGGCAATGTAATATTGATAGCTAGCACTCGAACCATTTCCTCCCACTTTTTGGGTAAAAGGACCGACCTTCCATTGTCTACGTCATCACAATACATTTTATACACACCGTATATTATAATATTTACACTATCTCCTATTCCCGTGCATTTTCACTAACTATTTTAACAATTCCCGAGATTTCCATTTTCAGGAATTCGTTGCTATTCCATAAAACCTTATTTTCTACATTTTGTCGCACTTTTTTAACACCGATATGAAAATATTACTGCGTCCTTTGTTCTCGCTCTCGTCATATAACACTCTTTATTCTAAGCATAACTTTCTTCTTGACTTATATTAAACACCTTCATATTAAACACTGACATTTAACATTCAGAAGGAATAAAATACCCTTAAGCCTAAGAATGTCCGAAGTCCGCCACGAAGGACCATTTTCTTCCATCGCTCTGCCACGAAAAGTTACCTTAAAGTTCACTTTTTAAGGTATGCTTTTCCTTGTTACATGGTCATTGAATTACTTTCCGATCCTTAAAACCTGAAGGTCCAGTTGACTGCCAACTTGTTGGATAACTTAAAGTCCAGTAGCTATGGTACGTTTCTCCATGTCTAGACAAGGTCTGCGGAGTCATTGTCGTCCTGGTCGTCATCGAGGGCGGGCGGCCTCGGCGACGAGAAGTGCAGCTCGCGCTCGGCGAGGCAAAGCTGACATCAGTCCAGCGCGCCGATGCACTCCGGCTCCTCGCGCACGCACTCCTTGGGGAAGTAGCCGGAGCGGTTGTCGCCCTGGACACGGGGAATGATGATATGGTAAATAGACGGCGCACTAATATTTTGATATATTGTGCTACTCACTTTTATGGAAGCTTTGGCGGAAATCTTGAGAAGTTTTAAATATTGACAAAGGAATTGATTTTAAATAGATTTCTGGTTTCAGCATGTAAGTCAAATCAGAGTCAAGTAATTGAAGTTTTTTGGGCGCTGCGTGCTAGATGAACTGATAACCTGGTGAAAGTTGCGAGAGTTCTTTGGATGCGGGTGGTACAGGACCAGTCATTGTGGCTTTGCTTCGAGAAGGCTTACTATATTCAGTAGCAGTGGATATCTTTCGGCTGAATTGTGTTTTTTATTTTTATTTTAAATATCGTAGGTACCTTGTCGAGGGTGCGTCCTTTCCACCAGCCCCGGCTGTCTCCCTCCTTGCTGAGCACCAGCACCTTGGCGCCAGGTCGCAGCGCTAACTGCGAGCTCTCTAGCGGTCGGAAGTCGTGGATGACGGTCGCCACCACGCGACGGAACGGCCAGCGGAGGTTTGAGTTCAGGCTGTGGAAATAAAATTGAGTAATTTAAAAGTCGGTCGTTACTGAGTCGTACCAATAAAGAAGAGAGAGTTAATTATGATTTCCGAAGCCAATAATTTGCTGGTCTTTGAAAATCCACTGTCGCTGTTGAAAAGTGTTTGGAATTTATAAGATTTTTTATGATAACTTGGCGGAGGTAGTTTAATGAGCTTAGGTATACAGGATCGCTCCAAAATTTAAATTTTTTTTAATTGGGCGACAGTTTTACCCTACAGAGGGACAACAGGGATCAAAACCTGGTTATTTTTAGATGTATACTATAGACACCAATGTTACAACAACCTATTAAAGAAATTTCACAACAATCAGAAACGGAGCAGATTCTTTTAGACCGATGTCAGGTCATAAGAACCTTCAACTGTTATATGTACCCAAAGTGTACAAACATAGTCCGAAGAATCGCTAAACTTATGCGGCAGTGGGCAGGGCACAATGCTCAAAGAAAAGATAGTCGGTTATGGAGGGACGACCGCGTACCGGATGATGTATCGTTGTACAGTCTCCCGCATTGTTGACTGATGAAGGACGAAGACGCACAGGTCGATGTAGCGACAGTTAGGGGAGGCTTATGTCCAGCAGTGGAATTCTTTCGACTGAAATGGTTTCATAATGTCCAAGGTGTACTCACCCCTCAAAGTTCTCGGAGAGGCTGATCTTCTCGTAGTAGGTGATGAGCTCGACGACGCTGCGGAAGAAGCGCGACTCGGACAGGTAGTAGTGCGGCACCTGGTCGATGGGCTTGCGGCACACGCGCATGTGTTTCACTGTGTTGTCTGTTCTGTGGGGCGAAATAACAACATTTTAATATTCTCCGCTCTTTTGCTCTTATTTCATGTCTTCATACGGCTTAGAATGGATATGTCACCGAAAAATTGCAAACTCCGTAAGATTGTTATAAATCCCTATTGGATTACTAGTTGCCGCCCGCGGCACCGCCCGCGTGGTTGTCGGAAATGATTCCCGGGATAAAAAGTATACTATGTGTTATTCCAGACTATAATCTACCACTGTGCCAAATTTCATCAAAATCCATTCAGTCGTTTTTGCGTGAAAGAGTAACAAACATCCATCCATCCATCCATCCATTAGTATTAGTAGGATAACATTTTGTATGTGGCGACACGGTTGGCGCAGTGGTGGAGAGGTGACTGCTGCGCTGTCAGTCGCGGGTTCGATTCCCGCACGGAACAAATATTTGTATGGCCTACAGATAGTTGTTTCGAGTCAGAGAGAGAAAGACACTAGGTCCTAGAGTGAGGCAATGTTTAAACAAATAAATAAATAAAATGATATATTATGAACAGGTAATTTTAAATACTTACAATAAATCCCATCTAAATTCAATAGTTTAAAATTCTTCCATGTCTTATTGTGAAAATTGAGTTTACAAATTCAAACGATATTTTATGAAGTTACGGCGTTTGCAATATCCCACTTAATTGTGATTTTGAAATGTTAAATCCATTCTTATGTGTCAGACGGGCAGGCGTTTTGGGGTACTGTTTTCATGTAAATATGTCGCTCAAAAAATTTCAGATTGTTTTTTGAATTTAGATTACCTAAATGTGTGTTTACATTTTGGTCATTTAATCAATTGTACTTGGAATTTGAGTATAATTATTGATAAAACATTTATTGCAGACAGGTTTATACAATAACATGGTTGAATAAAATAATTTGTAATAATAGCCAGTAGTGACTCAAAAAGGTCTTTTTGGGTGTTGTTTTTCTATGTGTAAAGCGTATACTTACTTGAGTGATAGAGCTAAATTGGTGTCCGTAGGTACGTGTGGATGGTGTGGCGCGTGCGCAGGGTGAGGTCGCACGCGCAGCAGGAACGTGCCGTCCACGCGACGCTCTAGTCGTGCCGTCGCTGTCTCACGACCCATCTCGCCGACATACCTTACAGTAATTAAGAACCGAATATAAGTGCATGCGACAAATTTTTGAGAATATATGATATCATCAAACGAGCTCTCCCGCTCCGGCCGGAGTGAAACTGACTGTGGGTGGGTGTGTGTGTGAAAACGGACGGGTTTTCGTCAGTAAGACTGTTCTTACTGATTAAAACCCAGTCCAAGTTCCTTCATTGGCCCTTGCGCTCCTGGGCCACGTACGGTAATTCTTTCCAACAATCCCGCAACCCGGGCAGGTAGTTAACTGTCATAGGCTAATTGTTATCATAAACATGAGATTGGCTAAATAGTAGGCTGGACATCAATAGTAACACAACGAGTAACGAACTGGCCTTGCATTCGATTGAAATTACTTCACAATGGTGGGCCAGCTCAAGGTTAAAGTGTTACTAGAGAAGTGTGGTCGTATCTAAGGACCAAACTAGAATTTCAATCTTTTTTGGTCATTTTAAGATAGATGAGGCTGGAGTTTCCTAGCTGACTACCCTGAGAAGAAACACCGAAACAAACTCAGAGGTCAAAGCGTAGGAAGACGTAGACTGCACTCTTAATATTATTTTATTTATTTCTAGTCTATTCCATCCCACTGTAGGACAAAGGCCTCCCTATTTTCCTTTCATTCAACATTTATTAAATATGCTAAACTTTATTTGATTAAAAAATCAGTCCTGAGGACAAAACTTTTGACTAGATGTACCATCGCGGACATTTGCGGTGAACCATTAATATGGTAACAACAAGTTCAAAAGTGGCACCGTAAATGTCCGCAATGGTACATTGTACAGTCATCAGTAATACCGTGGTGACTTACCACATGTAGTAATGCAGCGCCTGGTCAGGTTGGTGCTGGTGCGGCGGCAGCGGCGGCGCGGGCGCCAAGCCTCCGCCGCAGCGACCTGACAGCGCGATGCACTCCTTGTGCGCACATGCGTTGCAAACCGTACATAAGTAACCCTAGAAAAACGACAAACTGGTTTAAAATCCAACTTTATGATGTAGAAAAACTAAACACAGGGCAATTTGACAAGTAACGTACACTAAGGCCCGCTTACGCAAACCAGTGTTATCTTTTAACTCAGAGTCGGTTGCTAACACAAGGTTACATAACAAATATTTAATACATAATGACCCCGAGTTAACACTTACTCGGATTGAAGTAACTCCGGTTAGTGCAAGTGAGCTTAAAAGAACAATCTTGAAAAAAAAAACAAATTCATGAGTTGTTTTCTAAATATGTATTTAGATTGACAAGATACAAACAAATAACAGAACAAGAAACTACTAACATCTTCATGAAATTAATAATAATTATAAAAATATCGTTTACTTATAAAAAGGGTTACATTTACAATAAAATATCTTGCAATTTTTTAAAGAACACAGTTGCGCATTTGGGTGAACTAGGACTTATTCTAAGAAATCGTTTACTTGGCAAATAAACAGCTTTACAAAACAATTTATACCTGAAATATTCTGCCTTTTAGAAATTTGGAACAGTGGTGACACGTGGCAGGTTTTTCGAACGTGTGTAACACGAACTTGTGGTTCGTACTCCGACAGCCAGGGGGCTCCAAGTTGTCGCTGTGGACAATCATACACTACATTAATTTTATGTCTAGGCTGAATCAGTATTCTTATTACTTATTTTAAAAGAAATTCTCTTCGATGATTGCGTCTGATGGAATTTAAGACTTAGTTTTCCTGGAAACCGGGTAGTTAAAACCAAATGAAGCATGTTCGCGCGCGTCCCGCGGGGTGGACAACATACTCACATGGCATCCTTAATGGCCTTCACCCACTTGCGCTTGGCGTCGTCA
>NDFZ01004879.1:0-12254 GCA_002192655.3 Mamestra configurata
CTATTTCAGCATTATCCGTGCTAAAAATGGCCATTGAGCTAGGGTCAGAACTAGTTACATTGGCTTCATTTGAACTGTAAGCCTGATCACTTCGTGGTGTAATTTTTGAAGCGAGAGTTTGTCCTATGCTAGCAAAGTGACTGTTTACAATATTTAGCGAGGCGTGTGGATCAGAGGAAATCGTCAGCAGTTCACCAGCACATGATTTGCTTGTCTGTACGTTAGAAATTTTTGTAATGAGGTTCCACGTAGCCTTAGGATTTTTACGATTTTTTTAAAATTCTTCACGTTCGTATAGTTTTTTCAGTTTTTTGAGTAAATTATTTCAATTTTTTTTATAACGCGTGTAAGTCACTTTTAAGATATTATTATCAGGATCTCTCTTAGTTTTACGAAACATTTTGTCGCGGTTTCGGATGCATCTAAGAAGACCAGTGGTCATCCAAGGCTTTATTATTCGCTTCCTGCTGGGCATCACAATTGTGGAAGTGTTGTTGTTAACCACATTGGAGATCCTGTTAACTAATTCGGTGGCTGCATCATTTGCATCGCAGCATGTAGTTATAGATGTAAAATCAGTCACTTGGAGTTCTGCTACACATGCAACAACATCAACGCGGCGAGATGTTACAGGGGCTTTAGGAATACGATTATGAAGTTTGCAAAACACTACAACGGGAGCGTGGTCAGTTATAAAGGAATCAATAACCAGAGTGGTAGCCGGTTTGTCCGACTTAATGATCGCGTGATCAATGCAGCTGTTACCACGGGTGGGAAAAAGATGCCCAGGCAGCATTCCGTGCGATGCAACAGTATTTAAGTATGTATCCGAAATTGAGTCAGTATTATTAGGCAATATATTTAAGTTTATATCTCCAAGTATAATTATTGTTTTAAAAGTGTTGAGTGCACTTAGGCAGTTGTCTAAGCTATCAAGAAAGTTTTAAGGATTACGGTGTGAGGGAGAACGGTAGATTGCCATTAGTGCAACATCTTTTTGAAATTTTATAATCAGACAATTAGCATCCACCAGGACTTGCGTTTCAACAGTAAAGTGCATGTTTTGTTTAACATATACTACTGCACCATCGTTTTGATTAGTATATTCAGACATGAAGGATTCAAAGCCAGTTATTACAGGAAGCGATGGACATTTACTTAACCAACACTCTGATAACACAATAATGTCATACTGTAGTTTAGTTCNATTTTGTCGCGGTTTCGGATGCATCTAAGAAGACCAGTGGTCATCCAAGGCTTTATTATTCGCTTCCTGCTGGGCATCACAATTGTGGAAGTGTTGTTGTTAACCACATTGGAGATCCTGTTAACTAATTCGGTGGCTGCATCATTTGCATCGCAGCATGTAGTTATAGATGTAAAATCAGTCACTTGGAGTTCTGCTACACATGCAACAACATCAACGCGGCGAGATGTTACAGGGGCTTTAGGAATACGATTATGAAGTTTGCAAAACACTACAACGGGAGCGTGGTCAGTTATAAAGGAATCAATAACCAGAGTGGTAGCCGGTTTGTCCGACTTAATGATCGCGTGATCAATGCAGCTGTTACCACGGGTGGGAAAAAGATGCCCAGGCAGCATTCCGTGCGATGCAACAGTATTTAAGTATGTATCCGAAATTGAGTCAGTATTATTAGGCAATATATTTAAGTTTATATCTCCAAGTATAATTATTGTTTTAAAAGTGTTGAGTGCACTTAGGCAGTTGTCTAAGCTATCAAGAAAGTTTTAAGGATTACGGTGTGAGGGAGAACGGTAGATTGCCATTAGTGCAACATCTTTTTGAAATTTTATAATCAGACAATTAGCATCCACCAGGACTTGCGTTTCAACAGTAAAGTGCATGTTTTGTTTAACATATACTACTGCACCATCGTTTTGATTAGTATATTCAGACATGAAGGATTCAAAGCCAGTTATTACAGGAAGCGATGGACATTTACTTAACCAACACTCTGATAACACAATAATGTCATACTGTAGTTTAGTTCTGTGCAACAGCATAAGCAAATTATTAAAATTAACCGAATTACCTATACTTCTTATATTCAGATGAAAGATTTTTAGACTAGTGGCATCATTAATGTAACTGCTACATTCCTCAGGGGAGCAAAAATATGATTGTGAAACCGATAAGCGCTCGATTTCTTCTGTAATATAAAATTGTTCACTATCCATGATTAAAAAAATTTAGCAGAATGTTCATCTTTAAGTGACATTGAAAGTGAAAAATGACAATTTGTTGGTTAGCAATGCATAATAGTAGGGCTCGTGAATTTATTGTGGTTTTGTTATTCCTTCCCTTCGGGTGTTTTTGTGTATTTATTTGTGATAGTGTACCAATTAAATGTGCAAATTCGTCTGAAAGAGTTTAGGATTTTGCTACATTATACTAGGTGATATTTCTTGCTCTTATTCCGCCCCAGAAATAATTCCGGATACATTAGTTACTACTATTGCCTTCTAGTATCGAGTAGCAGAACTAGTAGAGTCAAGATCCTTCTAGACATTCCTGAATATTCTAAAGTTCTCGACATCTGGTCAGTCGGCACCGATATTTACGCGAACTTTCCTGTTGTTTCTGCAGTAGAAGGTTCTGGAATTAACTGACGCCCTATATAAGGAGCGCATAGCCCGCGACCGAATCTTGGAATAAGTCCTGGCTGAAAGCTTTAATGTTAATATTAAGGCCACAGGCAAGTCCGGTTAAACAGTCGACAACCTCCTATGTTGAACTGCGACAGGCCACTCATAAAAAAACTAGATCCGAATCCGAATAGACCGAGTCAGTATTGGATTTGCGATACGAACAAATATTTCGATAGCGATCTTCACTGCGAATTAAAGTGATCAGTAGTGCAATTGTGTTGTATAATTAGTGAGATTAAAGTTGTAATTTGTGTTGTTAAATTAAAGTGTCTATTTTTGGTTATAAAATCGGGTGTTTTTATTGTCACGAACCCGTAACAATCTTATTATTTTCTAGCGCGGATCGAGTCTTTCTAAACATCAGTCAAGTATTGTGTAAAAATGTTTTTTTATTAAATAGAGTTCGTAAGTTGTTTGCTCAGCGGCTTAGCCCCCGCCTACGCCGAGTATCGTAGACGCCCCCAGGCCACGTGACGAACACATTGAAAGCCTTAACCGTACACGTGCGCGTTACCGCGAAACTCGAAATTCTAGGTAAATTGTTTTTTTCTACTTATTGGTCTACTAAAGTATAAAGAACACGCTTATACCTACGTCGCAATATCGGCAGGTCTAAGAAAATGTCATGACATGTTCATGTAATTGGGGATAGTTTCTTGAAAGAAATATTTTGTAGAAATAAATCAAGCAAATACTTGTCAAATACAAGTTGACAAGTATTTGGTACGGGCTGGTTACTCTCAGGTCAGGAGCAATCTATCGATTGCTCCGGGTCTGAGAGTTGTTTTTTGAGATTTGTGTTTGTAAATCCTCCAAAGAAACATGAGAAAAGCAAAGTAGAACTCAATTTAACTAATGTCAGAAAACATAAGCGTTTTGACAGGTGCTTGGACCTGACGCCTCGGTGCTGCCTGACCTGGTGCTCATCATTTCAGAAAAACCTTAAGTCATATCTTGGTTTGTTATCAAACCTTTTTCTATGAGTCAAATTCAACCAGCTACATATACCTGCCTGCTAAATCACAACTGACAGAAAACGAAATAACGCTAACCATTCCATTCACTCCGACCCTAATACAGAAAACAATAAGAATAAATAACAAGTTTTAGGTACAGTAAGGTAAATGCTTACAGGCCCTATAAACCGTAGCAAATAAAGGCCCGCTCGCTATTGTAGTTATTATAGTGGCTCACAAAGAGCCTGCCTGATTGGATCGACAGTACAAAGGGAGGTCTGGTCGCGTGTACTCGATTAATTCAAATCAATTAATGACACAGTGAGGTATGATTCACAATTGTGTAAACGTTTATGTATTGCTACGGTTTGCTCGAGTGTAATGTGAAGGTTTAGGCTGACTGTAAACGAGACCGGAACCGCACTGTGACCGGATCGTTATCCTTGTGTGCTTATGTAAACTGTGTGGACCGCACCTTAGCTGTTGGAGGACGAATAGTTAGGCATGTTATCAGAAAGAATTAGTGAAGATACGGCGCAGCTCTATGTGCACAGTTTGCAGAATAAGGCATTTATAATTAGGACAGAAGATGGCTCTAGACTAATTACCAAGCTATCAGCGAAAGCGTTTGTTGAAATTCCAAAATGTTAAGAATTGATCAAGTGACATTTGGATAGGGCTTGTCAATCCCATACGTAGAATGTCACTCGCAGTCTAGAGTCTTAAGGCCATAAGAAGAAGTGGACGAAATATGTTTAGAAATTGAGCAAAAATAATTTAAAACCTGATTGATTTTACGTTTTACGAATGCTCTCGATGAAAATCACAGTCTGTGTAATGAGCTTGCTTCTATACTCGTAATTGTGCCTAGAATGTATTCGGGGAGTTAGAAGCTAATCGCTGTTGTTAGTAGAAAATATACAGTTACTAAGTCATTATGCTGTACATGCTTCAATTAATCGATTCTGATGGTTCTAGGAATAGACGTATAGCAAAAAGGTTGAACATTTTGTGTTGCAATATTTCTTCGATTAACGGTTTGTTCATAATTATCAAAAAATCTGAGTGCCAATTCTTCAAATTTTCAAGCAATGTTCGCATTTGCATCTGAGTCGCTATCTGTCAAAAATGTATGATATATGAGGTTTGTTTGACAGATTATTACTGAGATGCCAACGCTGCTTAAATATGAGTAGAAATGGCCCTTTGATGTTGTATAGCGGACTGACTGCAACAAAATTTGTACTAATCTAACAATAGCTTAGTCCACATAATATGCTTTCATAAGTGTATTCTTATTCTTTACTAGATTTTGCCCGCGTTAAGTAGCCTATAACTTCTATATCTTCAAGGACCCCTTTATCTGTACCAAAATTTAATAAAATCGGTTTGGCGATATCGCCTATATCGCCAAACCGATTTTAAGTAAGCCTAACAAAGAAACACTCACTTTTGCATTTATATAAGTCAACATTAGGATTGCACACGGAAACATACAGAAATCATGATAAAACAGCTTTTGCGAGCTGAAGCTATGATTGGGTTCTCAACTTCAGTGTTTTAATCAAAATCATAATATGCCACCTATTTTTGCTCCTCACGTTTATGTTTAGTTTTACATTTATTTTTCAGAATATAAGAAAAGAAACTGTAAAAGAAATAGCCGAAATAAAAATGTCATCGTTCGGTTTCTACCTCGACATTGTGTCTGTGTTCCCCGTGTCTATCTTCACGGACACCTTGGATCCTCAAGGGGAGACGGTGTCTGGTCAGATAGCCAAGTTGTTCCCTATACTGCAAGTGTGGCATCTATGGGACTATATTAACAAGTGGGCTCAGAACTTTGATAGCCATGCGAAGGTATGTTACGACGGATTTAAATTATGGTTTGTACTCTGCTTTTCACAAATAAATAACATAGGTGACTCCTTCTTCCGAGTAATCGCCAAACCTAACTGGATAATGGAAAAGCAAGGCATAATTATGCTCGCAGAACAGATACTCGATGGTTCCGGACAGAAAACTGCTGGATGCGTGACGCACAGGACCGGTCGATGTGGTGACACTTAGGGGGTCTATGGGAGCGTTCAAGTATTACGTAACGCAATTTTTGAAGATTCTTGATCCTCCTTCCCCCCCATGTAACGCGCCGTAACGTTTATCTGTACCCCCCTCCCCCTCCCGAAACGTTACGTATTATCCAGGTGACAATTTATAACCTAAAAGTCACAATTATGTCTACTACTCTCATGTTACCAAATTTTTTAATTAATAAATGACATTTTAAGAAAAATATTGATGTTTGGCAAAATGAGTACTGTTTAGTGACTGTGTATCTAGAAAATATGTTTAGTGAGTAATACTTGAACGCCCCCTATGTCCAGCAGTGGACATCTTTCGGTTGGTATGATGATGATTAGTGTCACTCCTTCGTCACAGATTTTGGGTAGTTTTCAAACATATTTCTCCAATTAAGTAGGTAGTACATACATATGCGTTCGTCCCATGTTTTAGGGGGCGAACCTATTACATATTATTATCAATCGGGCACAAATGCTACTCAGTTTAATTAATTTCGTAATAATGTAAACCTATATTAAGAGCTTAGACCTCGAATGCCTATCTAATAACACTCTCGAAGTCTAGTGACGTGTTTGATTAAACCCTTGTAATACCGTAATAAAATCCTTGTAGTACTCCACAGTTCACACATACAAATTAGTTTAGAAACCGCAGGAATTTCACACAGGTATACTACAATTCCAACCCACATCTACAAGTAAACGTAGGTAGGGGTTATAACCTCCTTGAATACAGCCTTGGTTGGTCTCCAATATCATGTTAGTAAGACGATGTATCATCCGACGAGAATTATATACTACAAGACTATTACTATGCTACGGCATAGTTACCTCGACCTGTCGGAGAATATTAAATATCGTTCAATAATAATTTGCAGCTGCTGATCCTGACGAAGTTCTGCTTGATATTCATCATATTTTGCTACTGGTCCGGATGTTTTCTGTACCTTTATGCGTGTCCCAGGAAATTGTGTCGAGCGGTAATTACCTACTTAGTCTATAATTAGTTTTACTCATTATTATTCCAGAATTCTGCAAGTTTACGTCTCTGATCTTAGCCATCATAATGTAAATCTTTAAGAAGTTATGTTAATGTAAGCGTTTAGGCTAGTTTATATTTCCTATAAACATCAACATGATTGGACAGAGCACGCTTGCCCTGCAGTGTAACTGTGTAATTCATTCATTCAAATCGGATATTCATTTACAATCGAAAGGAATTCAAAATCCATTGCTTCTTACTTGTTAAAAATCATCTGATCGACAAAGTAAAACATGCAATGAAAACAGTTGCAGTGTCAAAAATAAGCATACGCGCCCGATTTTTAATTCGGAGCTGTTACCACTGGGCCACCACTGCTCCTCCATTTTTTAATTCCTATTTTCTAAACACATTATCTATCTCCAACAGAACACCTGGATGTCGCAACTGATATACTGGGAGACGAAGGTTTTCATGGCTATCGAGGCGTATCACGAAAGCCCTTTGAGGACGTCGTTCTTGTTCGGAACCTCCGTATTCACTGGCACTGGCAACTCGGAACTTGCGCCCGGAGATCTCGATCTTATTGTCGTAAGTACTAGTAAAAAAAAAACAACATGGAATGAAAACCGTAATCGTTTCCTTAACTGTTAATATAATAAAAAATCCAATGATACAATTTTAGTTCTATCGTCTATACTTTCTCAACCTATACTTTATTGTACACCTCATAACAAGCACAGGAAAATCGTTTATAAAAACAAGTGTACAATGGGCGGTCTTATCGCACAGGGCAATAGTTAAGCATTGGTAAGAGACTTACGGGGTAATCCTCTCAGATACACGAATCTCTACTTGGGAGCCGTTGTATGATCTGCCTACGTACACGATTTCACATGTACCCACATGTGAAATCGTGTACGAACGACATGAATGAGAGACCTGTGAAATGCATTGCTATGAAATTCTGTTGAATTAGAGAATACAATAACTAGTTGTAGTTCTTTCGTGGTTCGAATAGTTTATTTTTATAACAACGTTGTTTTCAAAATAATAATTCCGTTGAGGTCACAAGTATAGAGATATGCGGAAAGAGTAAAGTCCCGCGTACCTCCACTGAAAAGGGAGGATCCTCCGACCAGACGGCTGTTGTGTCTGGTGGGCAACTGCCCGATAGTTGATATTTTGACTGTTATATATGTTCAAATCGCACGGAGAACTTTGCTTGCGCGATGCAGGTTTTCGCTGGTAGTTCTTTGCTGTACTTTTTGTTGCCGAACAAAATTTCGCTTCTTAATTTTTCATGTGGTGGCATTGATGCCGCTACAATTTCATACCTATTCTTACTCTCTCTCACCTTCCTACTAAAATTTTAATCGTTAAAGTCAGTATACTCGTAATTAAATGTTTGTTCAATCAATCACGCCTCAATGGCTGAACGGATTCGGAATAATTTGGCAAACCATGACCTGAATTATAATTTCAGAACAGCACCTTGGGGTAGCCGCTGATAAAAACTTATAGAAAAACACACAAAACAGCTAGATTTACTTAAGCTGTATTTGTACGCCTCCTGGCATAACATAGTGCTCTGTTAATCAAACATAAGATCTGTATTTCTTTACCTATAATAAATAAATAACTAATATTGACATAAAAACTAAACTTACTACAAACTAAAATATAGCATAAAAAATTCGTCCTCAACGCTGTCAGCTGGTAATGTGCCCAAGAGACTGGCGGCATTTAAAAAAATTATAAATGCTCTAATGCTTTTTTTCTGGATGAAAAAAAATCAATTTATTTCTTTCTCAAGACCTAACAGTTTACTGTAGCCAATAGGTACCTACTGCAAGATTTAGTATTCTACTATATATAAAAAGTTCACTATCCTGAAAGCTAGTGTAATCTATCGTAAAAAACGCGAACCCCGCACCCCATACAAAAACACTTCATATTTTACCCCACGTATGTTTCCCATTACCTCCACACCATAACCATATATTTTTCTCTGAAATTTTGTTCAATGCACAAAAAGTTTTATGGGGTGTTGGCTTCGATTTATTATAGGCCTATGTTTTTCATGTGGTTTCAGTCACGTAAGATTTACTAGATATTGGAAATATTGCTTTATTTGTTACCTTTAAGAATTGCTAGCCCATAAAATTGCGTTTCTTTGTGGTTTGCGTTAGTATAAAATATTTCGTTTTTTTATATTATTTTTTGTAATCACTGTAAAGGGCCACGCAATGTGTCAATGCGACTAAAATATCAAAGGTTTAATATCTCTACTCATATAATATCGAGTAATATAAAATATATGTAGCACAATAAACTTCTAATATATTCCCACCCGGATTACCACAGAGATGCGTTTTTATACGTCCATAATTTAAATGTGTCCTGTGCCGCGAGTTATGACGGGCAACCCTGGCTAACCCACGCATTTAATTATAAATTCTAAATGGGCGCCCTGAGAGTATCATGATAAGCGCCACCACCCGCCAGCGATATAAAGTGGTGACACTTTTATAGACATGCAAATTTTATGTGTTACTCTAGCTACCTAAATCTAATAAAAACTATATACCATGTTGGTCGTCATCCTGGGACTTTGCGACAATACTACAAACGAAACTTTTTATTTATTATTATATATTTATTCATTCAGTACAACAACAATTAGGTACTCAGAAAACGCCGCGTCACTGTTCTTGGTAGGAGCGTGAAGACATGCACGTAGGTAAGTTACTAGGAGTTACATGGCCATATAGGTACGCCAGATATATTTAAATCTGCAAAGTGAAACAGGCGTATTCTGAACGCGTAGGTAAACTTAATTATTATGTTTCAGGTCATGATCATCTTCGTATTGGGATCATACCTGAGTTGCTTCTACACAGCAAGGATCTGCAGCAACTACTTGCTATCCACCCACAGGAAGTTAAAATTCAAGGTACGTAAACATTTTTAAATCCAACAGCTCGAAATCTCATTATTTTTCCCGCGAAAATTCCGATCGCTACCAATACCTACTGTTAATTCATGATTAGAACGTGATTAAAAAAGGTTGGATATTGTTCTAATGGATCCGAATTTAAAAGGATCTTTCCTGAGGAATTTTAATGAAAATAACCGACCTACATACCTTTAGTTAATCAACATTTAAAATTGGAGAAATACGATTTTAATCAGTTTCGAAAAACAAGAACAATATTGGAATCTTCTGAATCAGTGAACACGAATGATAGAAACAGAATTGATTGTATTTGAACTGTCCAATGACCCAGATTTTTATTGATGCTTAACTATTGGCTCGTGAAAATCGATGATAACTTACTATATTTAGGTTCTTGTATCTTTATTAATTTCATGTTTATCAATCAAACCTCGTTTTCTGATGCAAGGTATCCAACCTTAAGTTAATATTGCAATTTTCTTTTTCCATATATGAAAATGTGGATTTTCACTTTTATCACCATAAATAGCTATACATAAAACTAATTAGTCTACCTTCTATGACACATTCTTCAATCTTCATTATAATGTTGGAACTAAATATTTTCCTGGACTTTATTTATTACTCCATCCATCTTTCGTAGGAATCCATGAGGGAGTTGTTTTATTTCCTCTCCGTAAATCACGTTAGTGGAAAAATCAAAGCGCGGGTGGAAAAGTTCTTCGGTGTGCAATGGTGAGCAAAGCGTTTGGATTCATTTTATAACTAAAGTGTAGTCTGAAGTGGATTAAGTGTAAGTGAGTTTTGCCTCAGTAAACCTCGTAATATTTTAAAACACTACCGAACTTGTAAAAGGGATGAACTCAAGAATGTATCGATATAAAGTATAAGGAAAGGGAAGATTCTCCGACCGGGTGTTGTTATCTGGTGGACTGCCTAGACGTTCCTGCAGCGTCTTCGTGATTCATATTGATTTCACGTTTTATATTTAAAAACAGGTACTACAATCACGCTGTGTCCACAGAGGAAATATTTTCGGATATGTCAACAAACATCCAGCAAGAAGTACTTTCTATAGAAATGGTCGAAACTTTGCTGTCCTGTCCTCTATTCCAGGTATGTTTTCAGTGAGATCTACGAACTATAGAGTAAGGACACGCCTCGGCGGCCGCTACTTAACATGGTTTATAGAAGTATGCGGAACAGGGTGTAAAGAGCTAGCTCTATTGAAATTAAGGAAGTATCCTACGACCAGACAGGTGTTGTTGTGTGCAACTGCCCAATGGTTGTTGTCGGGTCGTTCTTTTTGACGTGACAACGTCTAATAAATCGATGAACGCCGGCTGCACGCACGAAAAAGGATGACTCATTGTAACGTTACGCTCATTGTAACGTTATGATCATTTCATCAATGTTTTGTTATGACGTTGTTACGTTGAACTATCGTCCGTAAACTGTCTTTACAGACAACTAATTTCGGTTGTTTTTGTTGAGGCACTTGTCTCACTGGCAACGATCAACGAGAAGCGAGTAAAGCTAGAACTAGATACGAGTTGGCGAGCAGCGAGAACTGAGTTTGTAGTTCCGATAGTTTTGTCAATGGATTACTCGAACAACTAGCTCCGGCCTGCCAGGAGATATTTAGGAGATATTAGGTTGAGAGGATTCCTGCTCAAACCTGCACACGCTACGAAGCGCTGAATTCATAATATGTTAGCTAGCACTCAGATACGCACTATAGGTGGAAATTACCGCTGGTTGCTCTGTCGGCGTGAGTTCTGACCGCCAAGCGAGCATCGCTGAGCGAGTATCGCTGAGTGAGTATCGCTGAGCGAGTATTATCTTTATAGCTCTTGTCACTGCGGCAAACTATTGTTACCGCTAGATAAGAGAATTCTCGCCGGCAGTGTGAACAGCCAGCTATCGACTATAAATGTATGTGTATATTTTACTCACACGAGATCTAAATATTTTTTCCGTTTCCCCAGCGAGAAAATAGTCGATAGCTTATCGCTTCCTTGTCAGCGGTGAGACAAATGCCTAAATTGCCCAGAAAACTTTGATATCGTGATGTAGGATTTGTGTGTCGTCGGGCCTTTTTGTAGCTCATATATAAAGATGCTGCTACATTTTTATCGATACTTTTCTTACAAACCAAGGGCGTTGTTACTGATTTCCTATAGAATAGATCAACGTGGCAATTCTAACTATAGATATGACAGTTGAAACGCACGCTCTGAATAACTTGCGTAATGGCGTCTCTTAAGCTGCCGTTGCGGCGTTTCCGTGATCTATGGTAACGATTCTATTTCAGTGTACTCAAAAGTGACTTTCCTTGTACGGGGAAACTCGAGTTGAATGTTATGCTTGACATATTGATAAGTTTTTCTGGGAATGTTCTAACACTAAATACTGTTAGTCTCCTATTCCCTCGTTGCAAGCACTTTTGCCGAGCGCAGCTGAAGTCATGACATAAGACCCTTTTACACTTTTCAGCTGCCGGATAAGCGGCACCAAGCTCCCGGCGGCGAAGTACATGCATGTACCCGGTTAAACAAAACATTACACACAACTACCGGCGGTGGCGGCGGCCGGATTGGCAA
>NDFZ01004879.1:12335-80194 GCA_002192655.3 Mamestra configurata
GTAACCTCTCCGTCCCTTTGCCAATCCGGCCGCCACGCTGGAACGTGTAAACAGTTCACAATATCACTGCGATTGGTATTTAGTTTAACTCCATGCAAAGAGTGCTAGTTCATCTCGGAAATTATTTTTCGGAATAACGTGCTACCGGTAAAATTTGATTATTAATAAGTTATTACTTTATTTATTTTAGAATTTCAGATGGTTCTATGTATACCTTCATACTCCTACCAGTATAACTTAGGTATACATTTTTTATCATCAGTCTATGATTTATTTTACATCACACAATATGCTTAAGAAAAAACAATTAAATATTGTAGAAAACGTAGACAGACATTTTTACTCATCAGAAAATCTTCATCGTGATTAAAATGTGAACAAAAGCGAGTTTGTATCAAATAGAGCATTCAAGATCGAGACAGATGTAGGGCATTCTCATTTGTTTGTAGGTGCTGAATCGGGACTTTCTCCAGACGGTGGCCAGTAATACGAGGAAGTTGGTGCTGTCCGACAATGAGGTGGTGCAACATGCTGCCGATATCGGACGGGACATGTATATCTTGCAATCAGTTTGTATATCTATATCTATACTAATATTTTAAAAAGGAAAGATTTGTATTTTTGTATGTTACGAATAAACTTAAAAACTACTAGACTGATTTGAAAAATTCATTCAGCAATGGATAGCTACATTATCAGCGAGTAACATAGGCTATATTTTATCCCCGTACTCCCACGGTAACGGGAACTACGCGGGTGAAACCGCGTGATGTCCGCTAGTCTTTGATAAGTCTATGTCAAAAGAGCTGGAAGTTTGCTATTACACCCGGTTATAGAATTGAAAATGAGTTGTTATGGACGTCTCGAATCCTACTATAGTAATTAGAGCTTACACCATAATTTACAGGTTTTTGGTTAATGCAGGGTTTGTCAAATATTTAACCATAAATTCTTAAATTAAAACCTGGGGCATAACTATGAATCGCAATGTTTTTTCATTTAAATCTTTGCTTGATCAGAGGGCAAATTCTACTAATTTTAAACAACGTTTGCATTTGCATGTCATAAAAGCATCATTTCTCATACATTTTAGACAGATTCCGACTGCGATGCGAATGCGAATTGAAGAGATTTGGTGCTCACATATTGAATTGGCTTTCAAGATTAGCATTAAATCATTGTTGTCAATCATCAGTGAACTTATGAATATTTATTCAGTCTCGCTAGACACAGACAGAATAAAGTATCCTAACAAAGAGGCTTTAAACTATTCCATTACCTAACATTCCACGAGCTGGAGTCATTAATGCGATCAAGATCTAAGTACCTAGATCGTTAAGAACATATTAAAGCGACCATTGTTTACAGGGCCACTGTTACATGTTGAATCATCTTGGCAAAAGACAAATGATCATAGGACCTGGCACCCATTTTGGTGTGGTGGAAATGCTCTTTGGTCTACCAAAGGTAAAGTAAATTCACGTTTACCAATTATTTTGTAAAATGGCTCAATTCAGCTTAAGATTTCCCTTCCTCATAATACAAAACAGAATTCTGTTTCATTATCTCAATTTTAATTAAATCATTTCAAAAGCTACCCGGTTTGTTTAAACATAAGATTTCTATTTACACCAATAACGTTTTTCCGGGAAGGTTTTGATCTGTTTGTTGTTTTTTTTATTAAATTCTGAATGGTAGCTTTTTTGTATTAAACCATGTTTTCAGTTAGATGACTAATTGAGCGTAACGTTATTGTAATCAAAACATGCATTGATATGTACAGTTGGCAACAAAATCTGTTTGACAGTAACATCATAGTCAAACTTGCAATTAATATTCCATGATTCCATCCTAACGTCCTATGTATCAACTAAGTATTCGTATGCATTCCACTTCCTTCTTTGACAAATCTTTCAGTATACAAGCGGCTCGTTTGTGGAATGCATTACCCATAGAAGTGAGGCGTGCCCAAACGCTACCAGAGTTTAAAAGAACGGTGAAGGAGCATTACCTTTCACTTTAACTTTTCCGCTCCTGTCTCAATTATATATTTGATATTTATTAGTATATAAATTGGTGTTGTATTTATGTATTTTATATCTAATTAGTATTGTTTAAAACGTTTGTACACTGACAGCCCTAAATCTATCTCCCTTCGTTCAATCCATCCAAAGGTTGTCTGGAAGAGATTGCCTTGTGCGATAAGACCGCCCATTGTGCACTTATTTTATGTATGATTGTCCTGTTCTTATTATGAGGTGTACAATAAAGTAAATAATAATAATAATATGCAGATCAGTGCCAACAAAAGCAGTTCTCATTAACATTTCCGTAATGATAATATAATTTGTCCAGGTATACACGGTGGTGACATCAACAAACTGCATATTACTGCATGTGGAATACAGTGCCCTGGTGCAATGCTGGGGAACGTTCCCGGACATTAGTCACCCCATTATCACGGTGATTCATGCATTTAATATTACCGTACAACAAGAGAATGAGCCACAGAGAAGATAGGTTCAGAAGCGTCATTCATACAACGCGTGAAAACGCACGCACACATAGATACGCTTCACTTACAGCGAGTGTAGTCGCGTCGCGACAGGCAATTGTTCGGCATTATCTAGAAGGAACGCGCGTTGACTAATTGCGGGCATGATTAGAAGGCTTCAGTGCATTGTGTGTTTTTATAGCAGACAGTGGCTAGATGTGTTTCTTCAGGGTAAAAACAAAAGCGGATCGTCGTCACGATGAGCCAGAGACCATAGTCACTTCAGTATTGACGTAAACTTTCAGATAGCTGTATGTGTGCGTGCGTTTTCACTTTTTGTATAGAACTGAACTTCTGTAGTTGCCTATCTAGTTTGTGAATGAGCGAACCTTTGTATGCAGGCGTCTGTGTCTGATGTATTAGCGTCTGGGTGTGCTGGCGATGTTGTACATAGCTGTTTGTTGTTCTAGTTTTATGTATTTAAGTATGTCGTGGAAAATTTGTGATGTCTGAGTATAGTTGGGTGGAGAAAGAACGTTAATACAAAAAAAACCGGTCAAGTGCGAGTCGAACTCGTGCGCCGAGGGTTCCGTACGTACCCATTATACCGCCATAATAAAATTGGTATCATTTTTATTGGTGGCAGGCGTCAACTATGTATGTATGGGGACACCCTTTTTGTGCTGTAAGAGCTTGCTTTTTGCCAAATTTCGTGATACTAGGTCAACGGAAACTACCATAAATATAGGTAGTTTCGAACCAAAACCTATACGGTACTTCCCGTTGACCTGGAATCGCGAAATTTTGGTTAAAAGCAAGGTCTTACAGCACAAGTAAAGGAAAAAATAAAATAAGTTCAAAATAAGGTAAATTTTGGTACTTACAAGTTTTCGTAAAATCTAAATTTACCCATATCTTTTTATCGTGTTGACTCTAGACCTTGATTTTTACACACCTAATAGGGACTATAGACCTCAGTATCTGGTATAAATTTTAACTTGCTAGGTCCACCCATTCCTGAGAAAATCGGTGGTGACACACGGACAGACAGACGGACAGAGGGACAAGAGAGTGATCTTATAAGGGTTCCTTTTTTACCTTTTGAGGTACGGAACCCTAAAAATAGGTCTGTCTTTGGACTGCAGTAAGCGGTGACGACTATTGCAAATTATTTGAGTTCGATATTCAGTCATCATCTGCCTAGCCTTTACTCAACTATATTGGGGCAGCCTTCCAGTCAATCTGGATCCAGCTGAATACCAATATTTTACGCAAAGCGACTGCATATGTACGGTGCCATTTTAGTCATTTAACAACGGCAGCCCACTTCATCTATCCAAAGACTATTACATATTCATTAAAAAAATATTATGTATATTTATGAACATTTGAATTATTAAAAAAATATATTATTCATTATCATGACCCATGACGTAGTTTGAAACATCCACTAGCGAGCGCAGTCCGAACCTTGTGTTACAAGGACAGCGCATAATGGAACGACGACATTGTTTTGATACGTCAATATTATTAACAGGTTGTATCATAATTCTTATGCATCATTTATTTTTATAGTACCATAATAGATACTAAACTTAATGAATTATTAAAAAAAACGCTTTTGTAAGGCGACAAAAATGGCACCTTGTATGACCTCAATCCTGTCACTGGGTGACACGGTACTTCTTAGTAAGACTGGTGTCAGATTTTCTGGGTTCTGACATTCTGTAACGACTGCCAAATATCTACATATGTCAATCGGGACCACACGGCACGAAGGAGTCTCGGTACCTATGTTGAGATTGTTACCCATTCACATACCGGCCTTGGCAAGAGATGCTTAACCTTGAAGATCGGCCCGTGGAAATTTTATTATTTAGATACGTGTTCGATAAAATGTAATTGTGAAAAATAAAAAAAAGATGTACCTCAAGCAGCTTTAATTTTCTTACTGAACGACTCAAATTCCTCGAAGAGTCCAAAGTTATGGTTTTAATCAATTCTCTGAGTTTAGTTAGATTAATATCATAATTTCAAACCAGAAAAACAATTTGTTCGCAATCAAAATGTCGTTACATGAAACCAAGCTGTCTTTAATCTACTAACCAGGAATAGGAATTCGATATTTGAGCTGAAATTAAAATTACACTCACAGAAATACAATTTGAGTGAAAACTCGTTTAACGTTCTTCAACTTGATTTTTCTCATCGATTACTCGCCTACTCAATTTCCTTTGCCATCTTTTTGTAAGCGTTATTTACGTGGAAGTACGAATTTCTTAATGATAACACTTTTTGCAATTTCTTAATATTTAGAAGTATAATTTTATCGAAGAAATGGCAATTTCGTCTCTTAGCAAATACAAGTTGATCACCGCTCAAGGTAAAATTTGGCGATTGTTTCTTTTTAATGTTATTGAGTAGAACTCTTTGTTGCGGCTTGAAAAAATATTCGGCGTTCAACCAAACCTAGGCCAGTATTTAAAAATAGATAGATGTCTTTGCACATTCTGCGCCAACGGGACTTTTTTGCGAATGGGACATTCTGCGTCAGATACATCTTTGCGCCCCATTGCATTGGTTAAAATAAATTATTCCGTTTTACGGCTGACTTGAGCGATGTGACTTGTGTAGATAATTGAAATAACTGGGCATGATTAGATATGTATGTAGGGGTATGTGGTAGACCGAAATAAATACTCTTCACTTCTTGAAACCTTTTTTGTTTTTAAAATTTACAAACATCCTTCTTCCGTCGTAAATTCTCAGTTCCTCTTACACACACATACTCTCCCGTTCACTCATCGCTGCGTTCATACATGTTTAAAATTTTGATGCATTCTGAATTAAACATGTATCTAAATTAATAGCAAATATTTGATTTCAGAGTAGTAACTCAGAAATCAAATATTTGCTGTGGAATGAAAGTTGTCTTCACAGAGAAGCCCATAAATCTACCCGTATCCCGTAAAACCTAGTGACTGCCATGGGTTGTGGTGGTCAGATGGGCACTCGCTTCATGTAAATTCTGGCATTCTACAATACCTGGTTAAACTGACTGCCAACCCAACATAGTTGAGGAAGGGTATGCAAATGATGAAAGGTGTAAGGACAGATGCGTTATAATGCGGGTTAAAATGTTTCTTTTTGATTAAAGATTAAGATAAAAGAAGTTAAGTATTCAATTTGATGCTAAAATTTTACTTATAATGCACAGGCTTTGGAAAACAGCGAACTTAGAAGTCGGGCCGCCGCTTACGAAGATGCGAAACCTTTGACCGGACGATTAGACTCGAAAACTAACAGAATTGCGGTAAGTACTTCAAAAGATCTGGCTTTTTATGAGGTAATATTGTGATTCTCAATACTCTGGAGAACACTAATGTGGCTGCTATGTTTCTGTTTTTCATTCTAAGATCATATTTTGAGTTAGTGTAGGTCTACTTGGAACAGATGATTGATGGGGCCGGAAAGTCTTGGAATTACGACTGCGTACCGGAAAACGCAGCGTTGGAAGGCCTCCCACAAGGTGGACCGATGACCTGGTGAAGGTCGCGGTCACAACCGATGGACCCAGCACAGGACCGGTTGTTGTGGCGACACTTGGGGGAGGCCTATCAAAATCAAAAATCAAAATCAAAAGTCATTTATTCAAATTAGGCTGAGTGCCAGTACTTTATGAACGTCAAAGTTCTACATAAGAACAGTTCCCTAAAACGCCCGCCAGTCACCACTTCCTAGTGTTATAGCTGGGAAGAAGAAGTGGCGCAACAAACTCCCCAGCAACACATCTGTCTGTTAAGTTTTAAAAACTTGAATTTATACAGTAGTATGCAAAGTATTTTACAATACATGACACAGAAAAAAAAAATTCAAACTGTAAATCAAATTAAATGAAATTAATTGACACTTGGTAGCTAGCACACTCCATTAAGCCATCAGAAATAGACAAACTCAAGCATTAACAAGTAAAACAAACTAATTTTGCCTCCGGGCAATTGACGTATTTCGGCTGACATGATGATGGTGATTTACTTGTAGGAATATTGGCTGTAGTTCATCTCTTCTTTTAAAGTTGAGTCCGAATCACAAAATACACGCTGTCGCCAATAGCGCCGAATTGCCAAAAAATCCGTTTATTAGTTTTCGTGTGAAAGAATTACAAACATAAAAACTTTCACATTTATCGTACCTATTAGTAAGATTCACCCCCTATTAGTATGACAATGCCCTCGTGCATATTGCTTCCTGTCATCATCATCAGATAATGGTGAGGTTTGATGTGGGCGAATGTCCTGCAGTACCTAGGCAACTTTTAGCTGAAATCATAATAATGGAGAAAACTCACACACAACTAATATTAGTTTAAACAAAACCCTGACAAAACAAAGTCTCGTAACACTTATGCGTGCTCAAATCATATAACCCAACACAAGTTTACTTACCGCACTAGTTTGAGAAGTAAATAATTTGTTCGTAGCAAGAGATAAAGGAAAGTTTCGTGCTATTTACCACAAGAGAACAGCGGGCCCATTACGTGAAGACATTCAACAAGTTAGGCGTATTGAGGTATGTAAGTCTTTGTGCTACAGTTTTGTTAGATTAATTAGCTCTATTATTTTGAGAACAATACTTGTTAAAACAGGCGTACTTGTTCGAACGAGCTTTAATTGAGAACAATTCATTATTAAGGAGGCTTTCATAAATATGAGTTTCTGGAATACGAAGTTATGCTTTTGGTGTTTTGGTTGACAAGGTGTGGTGATGGTTTGGTGGCTTATGTCTATATCTATAATAATATTATAAAGAGGAAAGATTTGCATTTTTGTAAGTAACGAATAAACTTAAAAACTACTGGACCGTTTTGAAACAATCTTTCAGCAATGGATAGCTACATTATCAACAAGTAACATAGGTTATATTTTATCCCCGTACTCCCACGGGAACGGGAACTACGCCGGTGAAATCGCATGATGTCTACTAGTCTTGTATGCCACCAACCTGCCTGAAATCACCAACCCGCCTCGAGAAAGCGTGGTCCTTTTTCTGTGTGAGACTCTAGGCCTTTGCCCCGACAGACACAGGCGTATTTAAAGTAGGTACTCGATTGTTTTTGAGTTTGGATCTGCACCTACTCGATCGCGGTAGTGTTATCGTTCATTTGTACTTAAACTAAACTTTTGCCATTGCAGATAGTTCCGTCAACATTGTATCGCACACATAAGTATACAAAACGTTGATTATATTATCTTTTGTGCGTGTTATTTTCACCGAAGACATTAATTTCACTTCCCATAACATCCATAATAAATTACCTAATTTATTCTCGGATATCTCATACCCTTTTTACATGAAAGCTAATTTGTATAACGTTGTCAGAATAAACACTTTTCATACGCACAAAGCCGGGGTTCCTCCATGTATTTTAAAGTTGGCTTTGCTCGTCGCTTTTAACAATAAAACAATGGACCATTCGGCAGAAAAACATTGCACGAATCCAGATGCATTAGTTAAGCTAACTGTATTTAAAACTATTCTGAACGTGGTGAATACTGTTTATTTCAAGACAAAATATTACTAGTCTCTTTGACCGTTTTTTGTTTATTTCTAAGTATAAGTACCTCGATTAAAGCGTTATATTTTGTATTTTGGACTGCTATGGTAATGTCATCATCTGCCTAGCCTTTTGCCAACTATATTGGTGTCGACTTCTAGTCAAACTGGATTTAGCTAAATACCAGTATTTACAAATCACGGGACCAGTCGTCTCGGTATGCTAGGGTCACCCATTCACAAACCAACCTCGGCAAGCGTTGCTTAACTTTTGAAGATAGACTCGAGATGTTATTATTTAGCCTATTTTATAACGCAAAGTCTCCCTCTTTTCACAAAAAACTTACCTCCTCAAACAAATACGAGTCTTAACTTAAATTATTTAAGCAGTAACACAATTTTAAAATATGATTCATGTGTTTATTCCAGCTCATGTGTGATATCTCTTGTGTTGCAGACACTTCAGGTATCTGTTCGTGCCAGGATGCATCACTCCCCATGGAATGTTCCTGAAGTTCTGGTGCGCCGTTCGCTTCTTAGTCGCCATTTTTTACATATTCGCCGTGCCGTACGATATTGCTGTAAGTTTGCATGTTTTATTATGTTACTGTTGTACGAGTCTGTCGGCGAGTATGCGAGTTAAAGTTTGGAGTAAAGTGTCGAGTGCTTGTGAGTTTTTATTAGATTACTGGGAAAGCTCAGGCTAGAAGAGGCTAGAGGCTTAGAGTTTTTTGCGTTATCTCTTAAGATTTCACCAATGATACCCTCCTGGGATGGGGAAATTTACTAAATGTATTCCAAAGATTTAGGGCCGAGTTTTCAATATTCGGAAAACTTTAACCCGTGGGATAAGATCGGCAAATTTACAGCTTTTACTTCTAAATATGTATGTCAAACGGTCACATTCATTCTTTGTACAGAAGTTGTCTGAGGATTGATAAATCAGCCCTTAATTGAATTAATTCTGTCATTATTTTCTAGAATATAATTGTTTTATAACATAGTGGGTGGAATATATTTAACATTAGGTACACTAGGAGCATGGCAACTTCTCTCTCACTAGAGGCTTGTCTCTATGGTTATAGAGGTCGTCAAATTCCGATGCCAGAACAGCCTTGTGCTCCGCACAATAATAAGTTGTCATGTCCATCATCCAGTGGCGCACTGTTCCTATACAAAATGATTCCACAACTAGTTTTGCCTGCGGTTTCGCCGGCGTGAATGTCAGAAATGATCCCAAGAGAACGTCCTCCCGGGATAAGTAACTTATGTTCAATTCCTGATTATAATCTACCTCTGTGGCAAACTTCATACAGATCCGTTCAGCCGTTCTGGCGTCATTGAGTAACAAACATCCATCCATCAATTCATCCAAACTTTCACATCACTATCACTGTCACTATCACTGTCACTGTCACTGTCACTGTCACTGTCACTGTCACTGTCACTGTCACTGTCACTGTCACTGTCACTGTCACTGTCACTGTCACTGTCACTGTCACTGTCACTGTCACTGTCACTGTCACTGTCACTGTCACTGTCACTGTCACTGTCACTGTCACTGTCACTGTCACTGTCACTGTCACTGTCACTGTCACTGTCACTGTCACTGTCACTGTCACTGTCACTGTCACTGTCACTGTCACTGTCACTGTCACTGTCACTGTCACTGTCACTGTCACTGTCACTGTCACTGTCACTGTCACTGTCACTGTCACTGTCACTGTCACTGTCACTGTCACTGTCACTGTCACTGTCACTGTCACTGTCACTGTCACTGTCACTGTCACTGTCACTGTCACTGTCACTGTCACTGTCACTGTCACTGTCACTGTCACTGTCACTGTCACTGTCACTGTCACTGTCACTGTCACTGTCACTGTCACTGTCACTGTCACTGTCACTGTCACTGTCACTGTCACTGTCACTGTCACTGTCACTGTCACTGTCACTGTCACTGTCACTGTCACTGTCACTGTCACTGTCACTGTCACTGTCACTGTCACTGTCACTATCACTGTCACTATCACTGTCACTATCACTGTCACTATCACTGTCACTATCACTGTCACTATCACTGTCACTATCACTGTCACTATCACTGTCACTATCACTGTCACTATCACTGTCACTATCACTGTCACTATCACTGTCACTATCACTGTCACTATCACTGTCACTATCACTCCCTTCGTCGCTCCCTTTTTCTGTCTGTCCCTATGTATGCTTAGATCTTTAAAAATACGCAACGGATTTTTTAATATATATAGTGATTCAAGAGGAAGGGTTATGTGTATAATACATGCATAATATAGTAGAGAAAGACTGATAATTTTGAGTTTTCTAATGTGATGTCGTAAATAAACACATTTTTTTGCGCTTACATTGCAAACGCCTACCTGAACCTACGAGATAGATCAAAATAATGTCCTACATTATTGTACACCTTAAAAAGGTCTACAAAAAGGTCTGCGATGGTATATGTCTATCTCTTAGAGATAACCCACAATAACCATTTTTTATTCTTTACTTTTTACGAGAAATAATTAGTATCAGCATTGCAAACCCGTGCGAAGCCGGGGCGGGTCGCTAATTTATAATATTCCACAATTTCAGTCAAAACAACATAAACACGGTGGTCTATACAACTGGTCGGATATCGTGCTATACATTGACATAATCATAATGGCATATGTAGCATACTACAATGACAAATCCTTGCTGGTCACCCATCCACTACTGACTGTTTCGAGATATTTGAAGCATGCTTTCTTGTTGGATATCATTAGCGTTTTTCCGTTTGAAGAAGTTGTGAGTATTCATTTAGTTACTTACATTTTGACGCGGCAACGTCTAATAACTCGATGAACGCACGCACGAAAAAGTTTGACTCATCGTTACGCTCATTCTAACGTTACGCTCATTGTAACATTACGATCATTTCATCAATGTTTTGTTATAACGTTGTCACGTTAAACTATCCACCGTAAACCGATTTTACAGACAACCTAACCTACCTACCTATTGAATCTAAAAGGATTACTTTCTGTTTCAGTTTAAAATAGTTAATGATAATACCGATACGGATCTTTATAGACTGAATCGAATGCTTTTGGTGAGTGAGTTTTCATATTTCAAATTTTAGCTCTACGTTTTAGGAAAAGAAGGCGTGTTTCAGACATTTTTTTTTTTCTAATGATTTACGTAACTAATTAGCGTCGTTAATACGTCTAAGTCGACATAATTTTATCAAGCATGGATTTAGTCGAGGAGCTAGTCCAGTTAGATTTTAATAAAATCTATGCCAATATAATGTAAGTGTTTACGGATTATCTCAAAATCTAACGTAGCCAGTCGTGGAGCCTAACATCCCTTAGTAATTTTTGAGAATCTTATTAGAAGATAGTTAAGTTTGAATATACTTTAGAAGCACTGCTTGTTATAGATTGATTCTGTAACAGCAGTATTATAGTTATATACATTTTGCAGTATTATAGCTATATACCTTTTGAGCAAAATTTACTAGTAAAAATTAATAATATGTAAATATGTTTTCTCAAGAATTAGGTTGGTTTTGTATTGGGGTTTGAGAATAAACATACACAAGGCATCTACACTAATGGTACTTTGAGTATTTTCTAAAGCAAACTATTTAAAATTATATTTGAACTTATTATAGGTAACTAAATAACAAACTACAAAACTGATAGAAAGTTCATGAGCCTAGAAAAAGCTTGAAAAAGGTCTGAACACAAAAGAGCGCGCAACAACAAATAACAAAAGGCTGTATCTAATCGTATCTAGATACAGTACAGTGCCGATCTTCACACAATAGTGTTCACTGAACATTCCTTTTTGTTCAGGTGACGATAGGTCGATGTATCAAAATATCGACGTTTTTATATTTTTTTCGATTATTTATCAATTTAAGAATCGAATTCGTTATTTTTTGTTTGAACGTAGTTTATTCGAATGTAGATCTTCTGATCGCGTTCATAAAAATCTCAACTGACTTTCCCGATTTTTTTTGGCTAATAAATAAATTTAAAAAAGATACATTTTGGGAATTCTTTTCTATATAAGGCAATATCGATATTTACAAACAATATGCTACGTGTAACAGAATACACGCAATACCTAAAGAGGGATTATTGTACTCATCACTATGATCAACTTTTGAGAACTATGGGATCAACCCAAAATAGCGATTAAAAAAAAGCTGTTCAGTACATTTTGTCTAATTATTCCCACATAAATGTATGGAGCGGTGTCGATAACTTTTTCCTCTGCCCATCCCTAGGTGACAAGAATAACAGGTGCTTTCTCGTACTGGGAGAGTGATATAATGCGGGTGAACCCGGCTGTCGCGCTACTGAAGTTCCTGCCCATAGCCGTGACGATCGTGAACTTTACCACGGCCTTCATCTTTATAAACGCGTGTGAACCCTACTTCCCACCTAACTCGCATTATATTCTGGTTAATTGTACCAAGGTTTTGATCATTTCGAGTAATAAATTTGAGATTAAATGTAAGTTAACTTTGGTTATTTACTGCATTGTAACACTTTTTAGTGGCTTCATTCACACTACTTACGGCCGGTTTCTGAATTTAGGATTAGGAGTTAAGAACGTGTCAAACCCTACTTTAATGCCAACCGTTGACAGGTTTTCATTGAAAAGTAGAGTTTTCGAAATCCTTAATTCAGAAATTGGAGCTAGTCTAAGCTAGGATTTTATTTAATAGGTATAATATGCTCACTTTGGTTCGCTAGCAGCATGACAAATGAAAGTTCAAGCTGTATTTCCAAGAATGTCCTGAGTATCCTCGTGGATCGTGCTACTATAGCGGACTACCGATCAACCGCAAAATTAGAATTGTATTGAACTGGAGCCGAACTACGCAGTGCTAAAGCCATCATTATCCCGCTGTGAGAAAGGGATAGTGCAATAGCAATACCTCTTTGACAAATATGTTCTTTGATGCTCCATCTCTCCTAAATTGTACCGACTATGACGTCAACAGACGAAGCACGGGGATTGGCACCAGAAAAATAAAACTACCAAGTAAAACATAAACTATACCTCAAAACCATACACAATAAGTAATTAAGATCGTAATAATTCACTATTCTTAAACTTCTTTCCCTATAGGGAAGGGCTTAGGGGGTGTTCAAGTTCGTAGAAGAAAGTATTAAATCCACGCGGAAAAAACCGCGGGTGAAGTGCAAGTACACAATTTTTTGCAAAATAAGAACGAAAACTGCGACGTTTCTGGATCCACTCTAACTTCAAATTGTACAAATAAGTACACCAGTAGTTACCTACATTATAACCCTTCCATACCATGATCATCATAACCCAATATCCCTCTTCCAAACGAATGGTATCACTATTTTGTACGCTTTACAGATGCATTCACGGAGTACGTGTACACGTTCTACTGGGTTTACGAGATATTCGTCGGTTAGTATTCCTCGTAATTGATACTACGGTTACAAGAAATATGTGGAGCGCAATGTTTCGGGTTGTATCAACGACTAAAGTTGACCGTCCAGTGGTATAGTTGTTGCGTTTTGGCGTGGCTATTTAAGGCGGTGCCATTCGGTCAGAACTCAAAAATTTTAGTTTTGTATTTTTTTTGCCTAGTCTGGTTTGAGGATGCAAAAATATATGTTAATCTTGACTATATTTCTAACGACTTGTTTGTTTGTTTCAACGTTTAAATGGAATGTCTCTAGAAATACAGTACGGGCAAACATTCAAGGTTTTAAGGACAAAATTTTAAGGTGTACCCAAGACTTTTTATTTTAGGTTTAGTACCAGGGATGATTTTTTTTTTACGTTTTCTAAAAATGAAACCTAGCTAGATTTATCGCCCCCAAAACCCCCTGCATACTAAATTTCATGAAAATCGTTGGAGCCGTTTCCGAGATTCAGATTATATATATATATATACATAATTATATGTATATATACAAGAATTGCTCGTTTAAAGGTATTAGATAGATAGATATAGTAAGTTAAATATTTAAGAGACAATACCATATCAAATCTTAATGCAAAACTTAGACGAGAATTAAAGAAAAAAACGAAAAAAATCCTATAAAGTCCTGAATCTATTGTTATCCTCAAATCATAATATTATGATGCCTCCACGACTCCTTCTTCTCCGAGTAGGATCACCCTTCTCAGGATCCTTCTAAGCGGCATCTTTCAGGACTATTACAGTCGCACAGAAGAAAGCTCTTCAGAGCAATCCTCGAGCGTTTGGGATGTGCCAAATTACATTCAGGAAGCTAGCTATATAGCTTAGCGATAGATTTCTGTGGAGTGCCGCATTTAAGTTCGCAGTATTGGTTACAACTTACTTGTGTATGTCGAATTTACGTGTGGTTGTTTAATTGGAATATGCTTCTTAAGCATTTGTTATTAAAGGTAGAGAGAGGGTGATCGTTTTTAGGTAAGCTGGTATTATAATGCCGTTTTTAGAATGTAAAATTAAAGGGATCATTAAAAAGTTTGCGCAACGTGGGTGATGGATCTTTCATTGGATTTTTTTTTTTCATAGACAAGATAAAAAAACATAAAATTGTGTAACAATTTACTAGGTCCTCTCATTCAAATGTTTAGTGTAGGAATAAAGTATAAAGAAAAAACTGCCAACTTTTTACTCAGGCAAAATACATAACTTTTTAAAACAACAGGTTTATAGGACTAAAATGTCAGTTTTTAAGCTGGTAATGCTTTTAATAAGTCACTGGGTTCGTTTATATTCACATGACATTTTACCAAGTGACTATATCCTTAGCACACTATTTTACATCAATCCTATTGTTATTAAAGGTATGGGCTGCACTCCAGTAAGCATGCCCAACTCCGTGGACCTGTGGCTGGTGATGTGTTTGAAGATCACCGGCTTCATGTACTTTGCCTTCATGTTCGGATATGTTGCCTCTACACGGTCGGCCGCGGCGCATGCGCTGCTGGAACATAACGTAAGTAATATAACGTAGGGGCACTTGTAAACTATATTACACACATTCCCTTCAAATCAATTACTTGAAAAACAAATACTACATGATTTTCAGTTCTATCGCCTGATAGCCATCTTACTTCTCTGTATCTTATAAAATTCGAATCACTGTTTATGTCGTTTTATTTATTTTGTGCCATAAGATTTCTAAACATTCAAAGTAAAAGGTCCCAATGGAAGTTATTCAGAGACTCTACGTTCTGTTTTGACGAACAAACGATCGCGTATTCAAGTGATGATCGCTTTCTAGGACGACGCCTAAATGTTTGACAGCCGTGTTGCTCAGTAACTGGTCAATCACATGGAGCGCCTGCCTATCCCACCTCTACAGTCCGAGGCTCTAGACAAGTGACATTCTGTCAGCGATAACATGGCAAAGTCGATTGTCAAAACGTCAAAGATGTATGGGACTGACAAACGCTGTCGAAATGTCACGTGATCAATCCCTTATATTTTGGCATTTCGACAATCGCATTCTCTGATGGAATGGCACTTGTCTAGGGCCTCTGCTAATAGGCAGGAGCTTCCATGCTTCGTGCATAATACTGCTATTGTACATGAAGCTCCTGCTATTTAGGTTACATATGGTTAGATGGCTGCCAAAATAGGCAGTTGAAATGAAAATATTGCTTGTAATCATCTAGCCGTGAAGGACGAGCATACTGGGGTAATGTCTTTAGTATTATATCTATTTTGGATGTTTAAAAAGTGCTGTATCGCAGTCTGAAGATGTTCAGTTGTAATGAAATCAAAAAATATGCTAAACCAATGAGGGCTACTGTTTTCCTGCTCACAAGTTGGCGCCACTGGAGTCAGGTCCTTTAGCATAACATTATAGTTGTTATTACGCTAACGAGAGCAAAGTTAGAAGTAAAATAATGTATAATGCCGTAAATTCGCGGTTTAATACAACATAGATAGTGCCGTAGTGTTGTTACGCGGACATTTGTTCGTAGAAAAAGGAAATACACAAATTTCCAACACGAAAAAATGACAATGCAGTGGTCGTTAGAACCGTAACTTAATCTGTCATAGCCAGGCTGCTTCAGTAAAAAATTCACAAAAACAAATGAGTAAATAAACTCTTGACAAAATCAAGAGAGTATTTACTCATTTGTTGTGATTTTAGCCCACCGACAGTGAAATTTGACATTTCGACGACCTCACGCTACACTAGCGCCTCTAGCGGCGAATTCAAACGCGATAGCTCTCATTGAAACATAACAACCCGCTACGCTAAACCGTAGCGAATTGATAATAGTGCTACGCGCTCGTAGCACTCGTAGCGTAGCACATGATCTACGCGCTACGGCCCGTCTAAGAGCAAGCAGGACTATCACTAATCGCTAGTTTCTATAATATGTGTCACCTTAGGTTAAGAATGTAACCTATATGTATGCACAAAGTCACATACATGCTTTAGACAGAGTGACAGCCTATCGGCGACAGCTATTGTCGAAATGCCAATTTGTTTGAGGTTGACCACGTGCCATTGCGGTAGCCAATGTCAGGTCTATACATTTTTTATTATTCGAAAATCGATATCGCTTATAGATTGTCACTTCGTCTAGAGGCTCAGGATGTCAATATGATTAAATTAATGTAATTGGACCTGTGCCGTTTTAAATAACTATAAATAAATTAAAAAATTAATAAATTAAATGATAAAACACTTTCGGGATCGATCTACTGTAAAGTTTATTATTTCGTTACTGAGTTTCAAACGATGTCAACTAAATTGTTAAAATAAAAAATAAAAAAAAGTTCTGTCCATAGTCTCAAGATGCTTACAAACAATTAAAATAAAGACACTCATATTATGTTCGCTTATTTGTATTGTTTTTATTGAATTGGCCCAGGTCAAAAATAATAATTAATACCTACGAATAAGTACCAAGCTGTTATGGCCCCGTTATCTCCCTTTGTGGGCAACTTTAGCCAAAGGTTCCCTGTCTAGTGGAACATTAACAGGCGGTCGCTATTGTTAGTAGCAAATAAAAAGTTATCGCTTTTAGGAGGCCACTTAAAGCCACAGAAATGTTGAAGCCATTTCAAGTCATTTGCCCTTTCACTGAGACGGTAAATATACGTATCTCTATTTCATTAAAGAACGTACAGTCAAACATCGCCTCTCAGTACCCAAAAATAAAATAAGCTTCAATAGGAAGTTCATTTAATATTGTTTCTTATTATTACATTGTAAGCAATATTTTCGATTGTCTTCACAGCCGATCAAATATCTATAAAGTTAATAAACTGAATATGGAAGGAAATCAATAATCTATTATGGAAAGGTTGCTAAACAGGAAAAATGATCTTATTTATTTGCAAAACCGATATTAAGAAGAGAACGTTCTGTACATGTATGGTTAACGTCAGACACAAACATTACCAAGTTTGTAAAAATGGCGCAATGTAACAATGAACAAAATCTAATTAAGCCCGAGATAGACCATACAGTTAGTCGACTACTACGTATTACGGCTAAAGTTCCGTCATTAAAAATATTACGACTTCGCAGTTCCAGTACAGTAATTATATTAGTTTTAACGAGCTCGGTCCTCGTTTGTTTCATAGGAAAAAACAAAGGATCTAGCCAACTTTCTGTACCAAGAGAACGTGGATCCCATACTCACTGTGAAAACGTTGAAATATTTCGAGTATGTGTGGAAACGAACCAACGGCAGTAATCCGCAGGTAAGTCATAATAAATACTCTGTTTGCACTGTGCTACAAACTGGATGTTGTGTAACATTGTAAACAATGAAAAACAGCAAGTATTTCACCGGTCACGTAGTCGTAAAATATTGCGTTATGCACTTTTTTCGGCAAGTACATTAATTCTGGGTGAAACGCTGACGGCTGTTGCGGTGACACAGTTTTTATGTTTGTGTTTGTTTCAATTTTGCATTTTTATCACGTTCGGGCAGCAGAGTAACATAGTTTTGATTTTGATTTCCTTTACAATATTATATGGGAAAGTTTTTACAAAAATTCTGCTGATTATGAAATAAAACTGAATATGGGATTAAAAAATACTTGTTTATAAATACTCCATAATAATATTTTATGACTAGTTCGAGGTGGCGCAAGAAAAGAATGTCTGGAAGGATATGGGGGAGGCCTTTGCCCAGCCGTGGGACACAATAGGCTTAGAAAATAACAATAATGCAAAAGCAAGTCTGTATGTATGTCTGTTCATCTGTCTGTCTCTTGACGTCTTAACGGCTGAACTTGACACATGTGTTCCCCCTGTTTCCTGGAATAGGACCTAAGGTACCTACTTGTTTATCCCGGTAGTATGTTCTCTTGGGATAATTTTAAAATTTTACGCGGGCGATGTCACTGGCAGATGCTAGTATATAGAATAAAACTGAATATTCAATTCAAAAATTCACTGTTTACTTTCATTTCAAAGCTCAGCAAGAATATCGAACACCTTCCTTTGAACTAACTCGTAATACGGATGCTGACTCCACCACATATAATATAATATCGAGTCGCCGTCCGCCGCGACCGCAGGTGGTATTCAGCGGTGACAGGTGCGGTTCGCAATGTCGCTTCATCATTTTGTCACTAAATTAGATCCTGGGTCACGATGATGTATTATTTAATTAATACTTGAATAATCTGACCTGTCTTGTTCCGTTATTGTGGATTTTACAGGGCTTATGTTTCGCTGGTTGATGTACCTTATAATTAAACACGTGTCTAGCCGGTGTCATATTTGAACGATATCTAAATATTATGTTGATTCAATGGAACTAATCTTAAAATTTACTAGATAAGTTATAATATTACACAACATCTCATCACGCCTGTTTTCTCGTAGGTTTAGGCTGAGTAGTGGGTATCAATAATTTAATCAATGTATGTGTCACCGGAAAATGGCAAACGCCGTAGGATTGTAAAATATCGCGTGAAATTGTGAACTATTTTTTTAAAATATGACATGGATATATTAGAAACTATTGAATTTGGATGAGATTTATTGTATACAAAACGATTTTTTCATAATATGTCGAGAAATTATATTCTCCCGGTGACATACATAAAACTCTTGCGTAACTGATGAGTGACTGACAGACAACGCACAGCCAAAACTTCTGGTCGTAGAAAGCTGAATTTGACATGTAGGTTCCTTCGGGAGTGTAGGCGAGAACGAGGATTTCCCAAAATTCCTACGGGAACGGGTAAAAACGGATAAGCGCGAACGAAGTCGCGGGCATAAGTTAGTAATATTCTATAGTACACCTACGTTTCGCCATTGTTTAAGTCCCATGTAACATGGGGAGCCTATTGCCATCAACTGGGCACATTTCCAGACTCCTACCAGGTCTACTATCTAAAGGATTTTAAAGATAGAAACTACTTACATCTAATTCATGTTACTAACATTAGAGAAATATTATTTATTATCTTTACTGTTCTGCTCAGCTAAAAAAATAAAAAATAAAGTAAATCTATGAAGAATAAAGGACACCTAATAATTAAGCGTTCTTTCAGAAAATATGTCGTCGTCTAAACTCAGCCTTAATGGAAGACACGCTAGTATTTATGTACGAGCGAGCCCTGCGCGAGGTTCCTCTCTTCGGGAAGGTGGAGAGGTCCTTCATCAGGGTCATCACGCAACACCTGCATGAGATGTACCTGCTGAAAGGAGACACCGTCATACAGTGCAGGGATATACAGCCCTATATCTACATTATATACCGCGGGAAGGTACGCTTGATGTATTCAACTTTGCATATTATTTTAGGAATTCTATTAGGTCTTGTTTAAGTTGTTTCTAGATGTAATTTATTTTCAGACGGACTGTATTTTTCAGGTTTAATAAGTTATAAGTTCAGTATTAATCTAACATTATGTATGTCAGCGAAAACTCATATTTATCGTTAGTTTCTGAATAACGAATATGAAGTATTTGTCAAACCCTACTTTAGCCAGAAAACGTATCAAACGAACTAAAAACGAACTAATAAAATATGTACATTCTGAACTCTCTCTCAATTCAGAAATCTGGTTGTATCGGTATTCATATTCGGAGAGTGACTGAGATCTAGCAGACTTTTTTTAATATGCTAATTTATGGCCCGCTGCTGGGCCAAGAGCTCCCCTTTCTTCTATCAGAACTCCCTATCGTGGAGTCCTGGGTTTGATTCCCAGGTCGGGCAAAAAGTGTTATTAGGTTTTTCCATTAGGAATTCCTTTGTGATAGATAGCCCGGAGTTTGGGAGTTGGTGGTGTGAAATCCCTGTGCCTCGAAAAGCACGTTAAGCCGTTGGTCCTGCGCCAAATCTATCTCCGGTCGTGTCGGCTTGCCGTCCCATCGGAATATGAGAATGATGGAAGAGGGAGTGCACCTGTGTTAGCGCACACACTTGTGGACTATAATATGTCCGCGTCGATGGCTAGTCTCCGTTGAGATTGGCCGCCATGGCCGCAATCGGTCAGTAGGACTATATGTATATAAGGTCCCATTAAAAAAGGTGGACTAACTTTTAGAAATCATTTAGACCACCAAAATAAGGACACTAGTAAAAAATAATTAGAAAAACGCATTAGATACTTTCAAGAAAAAAAATTGGTTGTCTGTAAAGTCGGTTTACGGACGATAGTTTAACATGACAACATCGTAACAAAACATTGATGCAATGATCGTAACGTTACAATGAGCGTAACGTTACAATGAGTCATCCTTTTTCGTGCGTGCAGCCGGCGTTTATCGATTTATTAGACGTTGTCACGTCAAAAAATCAGCTAACGAAAATACACTAAAAACGTTCGTTACCCAATGCATAATCACATCCATGTCTTTGTATCTCATGTTCGTCAAGTACCTATCTATAATGGATGTGTTTATTCTAGTGTCACAAAAAATATATTATTTTAGGTCAAATTTTTATCTTAGTTTTTTTGCTTGGATATCTTTGGTAAGAAGTACTGAACGCTGTGTTAAAATTTGTCCACCTATTTTAATGAGACCTTATATATATTTATATATTTCCTGTGTAAACTCTGACCAAGTGTGACCTGCAAACGTCACATCTTACCATCATCATCCCATCATCTTACTTAGAACTTTGCGGCGTCCTCTTTCTGGCGTCCAGTGAGTGACGATTTCGCCAATCTCTGCGGGTACATCCGTACAACGTGGCCAGCCCACTTCCACTGCAGCCTAGCTGTATTTTTCCAACATCCGCTATTCTCAATCTGCCTAGTCAACCCAACTGTATTGGGGTCGCTTCCAGTATAACTAGAAGCAGCTAATTACTCAGTATTTTACACGGCTTGATGACCCCTGCAACCCAGTAACGGGGCACATCCGCTACTATTTAACATAAAACATTATTGACTGATTATGACATACAGTCGCAGACATATTTTTTTACATCATCCTTACAATACCCTTCATTCCAATTCAGAGCATCGTGAAAGAGTTATACAGTATCTTATTTATATTCATAGCTATTTTTATAACGCAGCAGTCCCTGTCCACAGTCAATCTTTCAAGTCAAATATCGTTCGACGTAAATGATCGGGGAGGGAACGTCGTGTATTCCGGAGACATATACTGATTAGGGATGTTATGGAGGCCATTTTTGGTGGATTCGGAGGCGGAGTTTTATGTATTGTAACACTAGCGGACTCACACCAGTGCTACTTACTGATATGATTATAAATAAAACTATGTTTAAGGTTTAAACTTCATGATATATTTGGCATCTACCTTCATTGAACGCTGCGCTGGTACCTTAGTACCAGATAAAAACAAAACATGTTTTTATATTCCTATTTCAAATTCTCTTTTACTTCTCGCCAGTCGCTTCCAAAGGGCTACCTTGTCTGCCAGAGACCTGGAGCCAAGAAGATCCTCCTGATAATATATACAAGGGGCAAACTTCACAAAATACAAGCGGCTTTGTCACCTTCTCTGTGATGTCTTCGGTTCGGTTCTTTTTCCTTTTCTTCATTGATGAAGGTCGTGTTCGTCCTGTAGAGCGTTCACAGATTCACTGACGAAGTGCTTCCAAGTCACTCTGTCTCCAGCCCTTCCTAGGGCAGTGGTCACAGTGAGTCCTCTTATCGGCTTGACCCGCGCTGTCTTTTTCCGTCCACTTTTCCGACTAAAACCATTCTCTAAGTTGTCTGGTTATTTTCAAGCGGTATGACGAGAGAGTAATTTAGGATTCGTTGGTAGCAGATAGTGGAGATCAGGTAATCGATGTCTTAGTGGTTCATAAATTAAAACTGGTACCGTTTCATGATGTTTAAATGACATCCTGATTCCATTGGAAAGAGAGTCAGTTGTATAGCTAAATAAGTATAACCATACCATTTTTCGACTGGATCATGATGATGTTACATTCTGCGATCCCAGCTCCATAGCTCACATGGTATTGAACTCGGTACGGCGGGGAGGAGCTAGAACTTGAAACTTCAAGATGATGAATGGGTCTTCGCTTCAAGCGGAGCCATTTTCTTAAAAAATACTTCCGTTTCAAGTTCGCAAAAAAATGCGGAGGTAGATGATTTCTTTTGGAAGTTTTGCTTTTGCGGAGGTGTAACAACCCTAATGGTACTGATTCAGTGAACAGGAACAATAGGAAAAGGTTTTTTGATTATTCCGCTTCTGCACAACTCACTAAGTTTGTATAGTAAACATGAAGAAGGATATATGTACATACATACAATATATTGTTCGATGGGACCCCTGACCCTTTTCCCATTCGTTGACAATACATTTTTTGGATCGGCTCAACATGGGAGCCGATGAGCTTGAAATAGAACATTTTAATAATATTGTATTTCAACCTTTTGTCTTTAGGATATTCTATTAGAGAGACAGTAATATGTTTTATATTACAGGTGGATGTTTTGACATCATATAATGAAATGATAACTTGTATGGGCCCAGGTGGAATGTTCGGGAATTTTACTGGCGTATGTATTAATATGTTATTTTTAACCCCTCGGACGTTGGCCCTCTGTTTACCTAAATACACGCAAAACCTCATGAAATCAAATATAAAATTTATCAATATACCGCGGTACCGCAATTAAGTTACGATTGAGTGATTTAATATGTTTCAAATTAAATGTTTGTTCATTCTATAGTAGGTAATAATGATACAGTTTAGATGGTTAAATGTGCCTGTTTTAACAATATAAACTTATCGAACCGGTTGAACCGAATTCTATAGATTCAATCCGACTTTGTAAGTAAGCCAAAAATCTTAGGATATCTCAATCAATTAACCTTACAAAACCACAGCTAGACAATTTCATACTAAGATACCTACTCTTCATTTATAAGCCTGATTTTTAAGCCGGCGTCGCAAAATATTGAGTGATACGACATACCATTTAAAAAAATCGTGAAATGTGTATTCCAGAAAATCTAGGGTTTTATTAAATTTTCAGCAACCAATTTCATGTTCGGAAGTAACGATATACGCAAGTCGGAGTCTCGATTTATTAGTTATACCCAGTGTGACGTTTTTCAACTTGGTCAAATACTACCACAAGATACAGGAGCCTTTGAACAAGGCCTTCGAAATGTCCAGAGATTACATCTTGCCTATTAATATGGAGATAAACGACAATGACTCTTCGGGAGGTGAAGTACTATTCTTGGATATAGTAGACTAGAACTTCGTCAGAAATGTCGTCTGCTCTAGATTCCTTATATCCTAGATATTTTGTAATAGCCAGACTTATTCCTCCACATCATAAAGAGAACCTCAATGTTTCAGCTTTCTAAGACCAAACGGTTGGGCTGGGCAATGAGTAATCCGTCAGTGATGCAGATTTTTTCTTCTATATTGATTTGTATGTGTCTCATAAATTTAAATTGCAATACTGATTGCTAAAATAGCTTAAAAGATTAAATAAGAAGTGTCTATAAATAGTATAAAACAAGTAACAGTCTGTCCCTGTCTATGGCTCTACTGAATTAACGGATTTCGATGCAGTTTTCACTTCTTTAGTACGCAAAATGATTATTTTAAAATAAAAATCAATTGATTGAGTTCCAGAGTACAGACTGAACCACAAATACGAGATTTATTTGCCAATGATATATAAAAACGTGGATTGGGTATCAAGGAATAATGTTCAAAGTTTGTGTTTGAGATAAAAAAAATGAACCTTGAAAGTTGCCGTATCTGTATCAGAAAAGATGAAACACGAAAAATACGGGTCTCAGGATTAACTCTAACTTTATCAGTAGACCGGAGAGATTAATAACTTCCGGCAACAGCTTATGGCATTATTGCCTTGACTGAAAAGGGTCCAAAATGAATAGTAGGTACCCTTTAAGTAGATACTCATGGCGTATAATCTTTTCCACTCCACAGATGATTCGACGTTTGACTTGACGTCTTTAGAATCAGGAGATGACACGAAGAGTGGTTCCAGTAGATTCGAATTGTCAGGTATGTTATAACAGGATGTATATTCTTTAATTTAATATGGATTAGCCTGAGGTAGATAAGGTATGGCTAATTAGGAAAATCCTGTATCTTGAAGAACAGGTTGCTGTTTATGTTCACTTCCAATTCCTGATTAAATGTTCATAGCATAATAAGTGTTTAAAAAAAATGATTGTCTGTAAAGTCGGTTGACGGACGATAGATTAACGTGATAACGTCATAACAAAACATTGATGAAATGATCGTAACGTCTTGCGTTTCGTGCGTGCAGCCGGCGTTCATCGATTTATTAGACGTTGTCACGTCAAAAAAGATCAGGAGACAATGGAGAAATATATTTAATTACTTCAGACATTATCGCGAGACACAAGCGTGATACAAACAATACACAAAAGATTGACGACAAAGCTCTAGATATCTGCACCATTACTCCGCACAAAGGTGTCGTTTTACCAAGATAACAGGCCACCTTCGGATCGCAAGGCGACATTTTTCTCCGTGCGCTCAAATAGGGATGTCATCAAACTATCAAGTTCCTAATCCTCAGGGTCGCTGCCGATGAGCCAGTCGCAGTCTAACGTGAGCCAAGCGAAGTCGTCTGCCAGCGTGACGACATATCACAGCTATACGCACGCCTCTAATCTCTTGCGGCCCGGGACACTCATGTTTCAGGTAAATTGATACCGCACTAATGAGCCCTCGTGGCGTACGAAACGGTATTTGTTTATCTGTGACTTTGGGAGCCTGAATTTAAGTAGGCTGTGTGCAGATGTGCTTGTAAGTGCCATGATGACTGATTTTTGTTTGTTTGCTTTGGAAAAGATAGAAGCAGAAATTGCTGTGTTAGACGTAAATCTTGTTTGTTGATTGAAATTTTGATTGAGTATTCTAGCTCGATATACCGCAAAAATATTTCGGAACACGTACAGCTTTATATACGATTCTGATAAAATTTTCTGTGCCTATAATCACTTCACGTCGCGCCTAGCGTAACAGGTAGTATTACCTCGCCATTCTTGGAACAAAATGTGGAGGAGTCAAACATTTTACGTGCCCGCTTATTTTTGCTGAAGCTTGTTGCCAACGGGATATTTTCGTTTCGTAGTGTTTACCTACGAAATAAGTTCTTAACGTCTGTCGTTTAAACCGTTTGGCTTTTGCTTTAAAGCTATGTTGCAAAGGTATTGAATTAAAAATTGTAGTAAGCTGTACAGCCCGGCTGTACAGCTGTCACATCAAGCTACAACAATCTGTCAAATTTATTTAATAGATTTTCAACTTTATCGCCAAAGCATTGGGTTCAAGGTTGATTGGAAAAATTTTACAGTTTCGGGTAGCTTGATGTGCTGGCGTCTGTACATCACACTTCACACTAATATTATAAAAGCAAAAGTCTGTGAGTGTGTGTGTATGTTTGTTAATTCTTCACGCGCAAACGTGTGGAGCATTTTTGATAAAATTTGGTATGCAGGAATCTGACACCTTGGATTAACACACACTCTACATTTTATTCCGGGAGTGTGTTCCCTAACGATAATTTTCGACATTCATGTGGAGTGTCTGGTAAACCACGGGTAAGACCGCGGGGTGCAGCTAGTATAATATGTATATTATTATTAGGCCATGGTAGGCTGTTACCTTACAATCCTACTACCATTAAAAACGATAAAGTTTGTAAAGATGCATGTATAGCTGGATGGTTGGATGTTTGTAGCTCTTTCACGCAAAAACTACTGAATGAATTTAGTTAATACATTAGAGTAATACATAGGAGGTTTATAAAGGGGGAAAGTACTAATTCCAAACTGAGCCGCGGGTGTCAGCTGGTTCAATAATAAATTGTTATATATTTTAAACTCGCAAATAGAATACAAAATAGGGCAGTTCAAATGTTGAACTTCCCTATTTTGTATTCTATTTTAAAATCCCAGTATCACCAGAATGTTTAATTTATATCCGAAATCAAGTTCCTGAAACAAAATACAATTTATAGCGTCGCAAATAAAACAGCCACATGAAGCTAGTACTAACATACTGGTGAACTAGTTTAGAAAATTTCCCCGAATTTTGGCTTTCAGAATCACCAGGTTCAGCTTTAAAATGTTATTGCTTTATTTTATTCGCAGAGTTACGGTTACCTCACCTGTACCGTGGTCACCATACATTATGTGGTGGGTTTGTATGACCTGGTGACCCTGAATGATTGCTATTTGCTGTTCTGGATACACGCCATGTTGGATATCTTCTTCTATAGCAAGATATATTTGACTATGCATCAGGTAAAAGTTATGTCATCTGTCACGAATGTATTTGACAAGAAAGATTTTATTGCTACTTTGTCTGTGTGGGATAAAAAAGCATATTTAAGCAATATTGAACATGTAAATTGTAATATTCCCTTCTGCTGGGACAGTGGCGTCTAAATATGTAATGGGTAGTTTACACAGTGCGAGTTGCTGACTACACAGTAGACAGCTACTCGGATTGTCTACTCGTACGAACGTCAGTCGTTCGGCTCGCCTTAGCTGTCTCGACAATGATAGTAGCTGCCCAGTCACTTGTGAGGTGCAGCACATAAAAAATACAGGTTCCGCTCGCAACTGCCTGGCTGACACTGGCGAACGAGTCCAAACGATTCGAATGATGTTTGAGCTGCTGCCATGTGCGAGTTACTGTTAGGCGAGCAGGCGAGTGTAAACAAAAATTGTTGAACTAACTCCGATGCGAGCTACTATCCAACTCGCACGTAGCAGTAACTCGTAAGATACGTCCAAACGTTCTATATATAGTATTATTCTATCGATTACCTATAGAGCACCAATTGCTAAACTCATTAATATCTTGGTACCATGTATTCATTGATGACCTTAATTATAGTAAGTTTTACTAAAAGTTTACTATTCTTCACTATTTTTACTATTAGGTATTGAGGCAAAAAGTAAAAACTGCTGATTATATTAATCTTTTTCGGAGTTGATTTCTCATAAATTCGTTTATTTGATTGGTTACTAATACTGAAAAAATTGGGTGTCTGTAAAGTCGGTTTACGGACGATAGTTTAACGTGACAACGTCATAGCAAAACATTGATGAAATGATCGTAACGTTACAATGAGCGTAAAGTTACAATGAATCATCCTTTTTCGTGCGTGCAGCCGGCGTTCATCGATTTATTAGACGTTGTCACGTCAAAATTCCAAGGTAATGAAACCATACATCATACCACTTTGTTAATAATAATCTCATTAGAACAATTTATTGACCAATCACAAAATTACATAAATAATCAACGGAGATTTATAAGAATAAATAAAACTATATACTATAATCTAATAAGTAAAGCCCACGTGTTTAGGGGTACGTAAGCAAGCACGGCGAGCTAGTAATGGACGGCCCCAAGTGTCGCCGCAGATATTTCAAGCACAAGCTCTGGGTCTGGTCTGACATACTGGTTAATCTACCTCTGGATTTCGTCGGCTTTTGTTTCCCGTGAGTCTATTTTGTTATTTATTTAAATGATTTTTAGGTAATTCAAAGAAGTATTAAAATATTACAATCGTTTCATTATTTTAGTAAAATGAGCTATTTATTTGTTAGAATATTACACTTAGGTAGCTCTTGGTGATGTCACCGGATTATTAAAAACATCATTTTTTGAATATTTAGTGTTCTCTCTCTTTCTTCTCGATAAGAAACCGACATATTGTAAACTAGGTATACAATTTGGATGGGATTGATTGTATTCGAAATCCATACTAATATCACAATAATATTATAAAGGCGAAATTTTGTGAGTGTGTGTGTGTTTGCCACTTCTTCATGCGCAAACGGCTGGACCAATTTTGATAAAATTGATATGCATGGATTAACACGTAGGCTATTTTTTATATAAGTACTAGCTGCGCGGGTTACACCGCGGGGCGCAGCAGGGTAGTTTTTATCCCAAAAATCATCCTCTAAGCGGTTGAAAAGGGGGTGGAAGTTTGTATGGGGAATCAATAATCGCTGAACTGATTTAGATGAAATTTGGTATGAAGATAGTTTGAGTTGTTGGGAAGGATATAGAATAGTTTTTATCCCCGAAATTATCCCTTAACGGTGTTAGAAGGTGGGAATGGAAGGAAGAGGGAATTTTGTAAAGGGAATCAATAAAAAAGGACGATACCTAAGATTTTTATATTAACTTTTCATTTGAAAATTGACAAAAATGCATATCATTTTTGACTAATTACTCATCCCTTTAGAGGGTAAAATGTGGGGTGGAAGTTTGGATGAGAGTCTTATTGAAGATAAAAGCTTAGTATTTGGGCAATTGATAAAAAAAATAAACATATGTTTAAGCGTTTTTGAAAAATAAACACGGCTACCCCAAGTAACAATTCCATGCGGACGAAGTCGCGGGTAAAAGCGCCTATATGTGTACAATATTAATTAATTTAGTCAAGATTTAGGTATTACAATCTTACAATATTTACAATAATCCTCTGAAAGTGACAGGAACGTCCTGACAACCTCACTCAAAATCGTTTTTTAAGAGAATTTTCTACTTCACTTATCTTACTTTTCAGGAATCCCGTAAGTGCTATACACTACTTTCGCTCGGTCAAGCTGTTGAGGCTGAAATATCTGGTTGAATTCTATCGGAGCACTTCTAAAGAGCTTACCAACAATCTGACCACTCTACAGGTATTATAATTATATTTAATAAAAATAGCAAAACTTCAGTTATGTATATATATAAAGGTAACTAAGATAGCTAAGATAATTATTTTCGTGGTTAATTTTAGTAATGGATCGAGACACGATTGTGGTTTACAAGTTAATATTTAATTAATATTGAAGTCTGACTAATTAATTTGTAAAAAGATTTACTTGAGCATTGATTTAGGTTCTTCATAAATTACACTAAAAAAACATTAATTGTGCTAGAGGTGTAATCTGAATTAATATTATAAATGTAAAAGCGAGTTTGTTTATTACGCATTCACGCCTAAATCGCTGAGCCGATTTTGATGAATTTTGGTGCAGAGATAGATGCGACTCTGGACATGGTTATGGTTATAGGCTAGAAGCCGTGGGCAAGAGCTAGTATATTATAATCACCAATGAATACTTGCGCAGGCGGCGATGACTCTCATAATAGTAGTGGTTATCATTCACACGTTCTCGTGCGTCTGGTTGATGTCAATGATTGGCACATCTCCCATCAGCGTCATACGAACACTCAAGATACATCTTGTTGATGAGTAAGTATTTTTATTAATTTTAAACTTTATGCACAGAGGTACAATGGAGGATTTAATGCCTTAGACAATCCCTTCCAGTCGACCGAAGGTAGTTAAGACCTATATCATGGCAGTTACGTATACCAACTGGTACCAGCATGGTGACTTTCGCTTTCTTTGTAGTGCTATCCAGCTTTGGGTCCATATTTCTATTTAATCCTTTCTACTTTACCCAAAAGCGTCTCTCAGTCTTCGAATACATTACTGGCACAGTGTTTCAACTGATGAAAAATCGTGCTGTTTAGGAATTAGCCAATCATACTGGTTGAAATCTACATCGCGTTTCCGTTGTCCTTTGCGTTTCGGTCGAGCCCTGTACGCACCGTTTGTCCAATAGCCTTAGACCAAACAGCTTTGTCTTATCTTCATATAACATTAATCAAGTATCATCTCATCTCAGTCAGTAAAACCGGCCAGGTGCATGTCAGACCACGCCCAGTGTAGAGTACCGCAGTTACCCGTCTCCCAAACCATGTCAGAAAAATAGTAAAATATACTTCACAATTATTAGATTATAAAGTTACAAAGGCACTTAGTTTTAAGTCATTTTCTATGGAATTATTACTATTTTTTTACTAACTCAGTTCCTTTTTTTAAGTTAGTCGACTATTACTCGTTAACTTGTAAAGCCTACTTAGCTGTGATAGTTTTCCTTTTAAATTCATAATATATGTTATTTTTTTTTTATTTTTTTTTTTAAGGATGGGAAATCATCAAATGACTTCCTCCGCTCTGGGTGGAGCGGAAGGGCGTGTCAGACTCTTACTGACTAAAACCCATCCGTGTTCCTTCTAAAGCCCTTTGCGTTCCAGGGCCGCGGTGACTCTTTCGAACAAATTCCGCAACCCTGGCAGGCTCTGGCCCTAGCGGGCCCCGTCTTCTATGCTGACATCTCTTTGAGGCGCGCGTGAAACACAACGCGCCATCGACCCGGGCCTGGTGGTGATCGGACAGCGAGCCACCCAACGCTCGCCGTCCGCAGGCCCGCGCCTACGGTGGCCGGGGATCGCCCTGCGACTCCCGACGCCCGGGGCGTCTTCTCCTGTTGCGGCGGTTGGGGCGAAGGCCTTGCCTTTCCCTCGCGCGGCCCGCCTCCTCCTTCGCTAGCATTACTGCTTCGCAGAAGGAGGTGACCGCTTCCCAAGCCTCCTCGCTCCGGACCATGGATTCAACCAGGGCCGGACGCGAGAGGTTGCCGCCGCCGATCGCCTCGACGAGGACACGGCGGTGCTCAGCCCAAGCAGGGCAGACCTCCACCGTATGCTCCACCGTGTCCTCCGGGCGATCCTCACAGTGCTGACACCCGGGCGTGTCCTCCCGCTTAATCCGAAACAGGTACCTCCCGAAACAGCCGTGTCCGGTAAGTACCTGCGTCAGGCGGAAGGTGAGGACGCCGTGGCGCCTCTCCAGCCACTCCTCAAAGAGGGGCCTTACCGCCGCAATTGTGGCGTGCCCAGCGCTGGGCCGCGATAGTCGCAGTCTCCATACCGCCATAGTATCCTGCCGGAGCTCCGTCCGCCGCGACGCAATTTGCCGTGGCAGCGGAGTTTCGCCCCGGCGAAGCACCTCCACGCGCCACGCGTAAACGTGCGCGAGGGCTCTCGCCTCCAGATCCCATGGCGGTAATCCGGCAAGGAGGCTCGCCGCCTCGCCGGAGACCGTGCGGTATCCCCGAGCCAGCCGGATGGCCATGACCCTTTGGGCCGCGTTGAGCTGGCGGGCTGGTCGCCCCTTCAGCGTTAGGGCCCACACAGGGGCCCCATAAAGGGCCATGGACCGCACGATCCCCGCATAGAGCCTCCGGCAGGAGGCGTTTGGACCCCCTAGATTGGGCAGGAGCCGCTTGAAAGCAGCTCCAGCCCGCTCCAGTCTGGGAGCCAAACGTCGGAAGTGCTCCTCGAAGTTCCACCGGCTGTCGAGAACGAGCCCCAGATACCTGATCGTCGACCCGACGCCGATGTGAACCCCTCCTACCGTTAGTTGGGATCCCGCTGGTGGCCTGTTCCGAGAACCATGAAAGCACATGGCCTCGGACTTGTGCAGGGCCACCTCGAGACCCAATTGCCGGATCCTTCCAACGACTATCGCGACCCCGCGTGTCATCAAGTCGGCCGCCGCCTGATGCGACCTCCCCTGTGCCAGAACTAGCGTATCGTCAGCGTAACAGATCACGCTGACGCCGCTAGGGAGGTCAGCACGCAGCACCCAGTCGTAGCCGATGTCCCACAGGAGCGGCCCCAGAACCGAACCCTGTGGAACACCACACGACATCTCTCGCCGGTTCCACTCACTCCGGTGACCGGGGTAGATGACGGCCCTGTCCGTCAAATAGGCCTCGACCACGCGACGGAGGTAGGTTGGCATCCGGTGATACCGGAGTGCCTCCCCAATGCAACTCCAGGGCAGGGAGTTAAAGGCATTGGCGATGTCAAGAGACACCGCCAAGACGACCCTGCCCCGGGACACCGCATCCCCCGTCGTGAGGGCTCTCACGCGCATGATGGCGTCCACCGTTGAGCGCCCCGTGCGGAAACCGAACTGGTTCTCCGCCAGATTCGGCCCCACCCTCACCAGGTGCCCGACGAGGCGGTTTGCAATTACTCTTTCAAAGAGCTTGCCCACCTCGTCGAGCAGCACGATGGGCCGGTAAGCGGACGGAGAGTCCGCAGGGCGCCCAGGCTTCTTAATGAGGACCAGTTTCCCCGTCTTCCAACGAAGTGGGAACTGGCCTCTCTCCAAGCATGCGCTTAAGAACCCCCTTAGTCGAGGCCCGAGAGCCTCCAAGGCCAGGACCCAGGCTTTCCCAGGTAAGCCGTCGGGTCCTGGGGCGGTATTTTTGGCCTTCAGCCTGTTTACCGCCACTCTCAGGTCTACCTCAGTCACCTCCGGAGCGTTGTCATCGTCGTCGCCGTCGTCGGTGTGGTCCGCATCGGGCACCGCAGGTGGCGGAGCCATAGGCGGGGGAGTATGCTCCCCTCGCGAAGGGAACAGAGCGCTCACCACGTCCTCCACCAGCTGGGGCCGGAGACTCTGCGTCAACGGGGGGGCCCAGGTGCGGAGTTTATCCCGCACCATTTTGTAAGGGCGTCCCCACGGGTCCCCGTTCAGAGACTCCAGCATCTCCTTACGAGCCAGATCTCTGGCCCGCAGGATCCCCGCTTGGAGGGCGGCCTTCGCCACTCTGTATTCCTCGTACAGCTCCGCCTCCCTGGCCTGCGCATCCGGAGGCCGGATGCGAAGCCTGCGATGCCTGGTGTACAGGCGCCGTGCAGCAACGCATGCCTCGCGCAGCGATGCCAGCTCCCGCGACCACCAGTACACCTGGCGGCGGGCGCGTCCTGGCCGGACCCGGGGCATTGCCACGTCACATATTTCGGACATGGTCTCCCGGAACCACTCCGCCTCGTCGTTGATGTCAGCAGGCCTGTCCGGTGGTGACACCCAGGCCTGCACGATCGAGGCTTCCAGGAGGAGCTCCCGGTCCAGCTGCTTCAGCGCCCACCGCGGACCACTCGGGGCCTCTCGGACTGGCGCGGTTGAGGTCTGGGCGGAGACGTCAAACCGGATGTACCGGTGGTCCGAATACGTCTCCACCTCCTCCATGACGCGCCAGTCGACGACACGCGGTGACAGAGCAGGGCTGGCGAACGAAATGTCCACCACAGACTCACCCTGCATCCGCACACACGTGGGGACAGAACCCCGGTTTAGGACGATTAGGCCTGTCTCCAGAGCCCAGTCCTCCACCATCCTGCCCCTCGTGTCCGTATAACGGGAACCCCAAGCCAAGTGCTTGGCATTGAAGTCCCCGAGAACGAGCACGGGGAGGGAACGATACCCGGCGACGACGACAACCAACTCCCTAAGGGAGTTGTGGAACTCGGCGAGAGATCGGTTCGGAGAGAAGTAGACCCCCACTACTACAATCTCCCCAAACCGTGCTGCTACGCACCCCTGTCCTCTCCTGACACTCTCGAGGGACGGGGTACCGGCGGCGGCCGACGAAATTAGGGCCACTGAGCCGTTGAGGTCCTCCACCCAGTCATCCCTGGGTGGGACAAGGTACGGCTCAGCGACCACGGCGATGTTGATCGACCACTGCGCCATGCTCTGGAGCAACAGGTGCTGAGCGGCGGCGCAGTGGTTGATGTTCGCCTGGAGAAGGCGTAATGGGGCCGTTATTGGCATTCCATTACGGCCTCCTCTCGAGCCCCTTGTGAGGGCTCCACCGCGGCATTCGCAGTGGTGGCGGCGGCAGCGGTGGAGGCAGCGGCGGCGGTGGCGGTGGCGACGGCGGAGACGGCGGTGGCGGAGGGCTTCCTTTTGCCCCCAGCTTTGGCGGGTGGAGCGCAGGCCTTGCCTCCAGCCCAGTGATCGGCCGGCTTGCTAATTGCCGCACATACGGTGCAGTGCGGCGTGGCGTTGCACGAGCCGGCCCTGTGACCGGGCTGACCGCAGCGGAAACAGAGACCGGTGCGGTCAACCTCCGAGGTGCAAACAGCTCCCACATGGTTGCCCACCAGGCAGCGGAAGCACCTCGGGGGTTTGGGTTCCAGCAGTTTGACCTGCGCAGAAACCCAGCCCACAAGGAGCCTTCTGCCCTCCGATATCTTCTTGGCCGCCGTCACGGGGCAGCTCACCACAACCGTTCGCATGCCGGTGTGGTCAGGACGTATGGCGCTCGCCTTCACTTGATCGGCAGAGCACCCCCCAGTCTCTCGGGGACTCGGGCCTCCTCCGAATTTAGGGACGCCCTTAGCCTTTCGGCCAGAGCGTCAGCGGTTGGGCCACTGGCTGCACCGGGGATCTCCAACATCCGGGCCCCAGTCAAGGTCACCTTTAGTCGGAGGCCCCCAGCGATGCCGAGCTCCCCCAAGTTGACCGCCTTCTTCGCCTTCGCGAGCACGCCGCCGTACGTCACGCCCCTCTTTTCCGCGTCCGGCTGTAGTGTGATCACTACAGCTGCGGATTTTGGGGCGCGAAGCCTATCCGCGACGCTACGCTGCTTTTTACGCCGCTTCCTTACTCGCTTTTTGGCCGCCCTGGCTGCCTTGTCCGCCTTTTTCTTCTCCCCGGCCACTTGCCATCCGGCTTCGGCGGCAGGAGAATTTAAAGGGGGGGACTTTGAAGGCGGTGATGGCTTATGCCCCGCTGGCGCCTTTGCCACTTGTGCCTGTGCAGCCACCCCGCCTGCCTTCTGTTTGGCTGGTGCCGGTTTTCCCAGAGCCACCGCGACCCCCCGGTTGGCCTTTCCGGACGGCCCCGGTTTGGCAGCCACAGCGGCTGCGTACGAGGCCACCTTCTTTTGGCCCGAGGCTATCTGGCTCGCCGCCAGCGGAGGGCGCAAGACGATCCTCTCCAGGGTAGAGAACCGGTCCTGGAACCTCCTCTGAAAGGCAGCCAGCTCTTGCCGCACCAAAATTAGGAGCTGGTCCTCCGCAGGCAAGGTCTGGCTTGGCCCACGCTTGCTTCCCCCTTGAGGTGCCTCCTTGAAGCCGGCTCCTCGGAGCCCGGCCAGGTCTGCCCGGAGCTTCGCATTCTCCTTTTGGAGAAGCTCCGTGGCGGCTGCCAGGTGGGTGACCTCCGCCCGCTTAGACATTTCGTCCGTTAACGAAAGCCCGCTGTAGTTGGCCTCCGCTGCCGCCAGAATGGAGGCCGACGCCGCGCTTATGGCCTTGTTTTTCGAGGCCTGGGTCCTCTTCAAGGCCACATCGCGGACCGCGGCCTCAACGGCCTCCGCAAACCTGGTCTGGCGCTCCTTACCGGAGCCGCCAACGCCAGCGGTGTCCAGCTCACAGCCGATAGATGCTGAGGGGAGGACCTCCCGACCAGTCACTCCAGAGTGGCGCTCCTCCTCGGCGAGCTTCGCGGCTTGCTGGGCAGCCTCTTGGGAGGCGAGCCCCCTCCCCCTGCCTCCTTCTCGGCCCTTACCCCGCCAGCTGGTGGGGATTTTACGGGCCAAGGCCATCTCACTGTTGGAGGTCGACCCTCGGTCGTCCTCCGGTCTAGGGCGCTTGCGGAAGAACTTAGAGTTCTCCGCAGCAGCCCCGACTCCCTCTCGCTCCGAGCTTGGTGAGCTGACGCCAGAGGCGGAGTCAGAGTCTGACCCCACATCCCCCCCACACGTCAGCGGGCTCTTCCGCCACAATTTGGCCGGATCTTTTGCGCCACACCTACCCGCCACCTTGTCAGGCGCTTTAAAATTGTGCCGGATCAGGTCCTCAAAGGACGCTGATCGGGAGCCTCCTTGGCTCATGTTGCCACTGGCAAGCGGTTGAAGACCTACGTTGCCCCCCCCAGAATACGAGGAGCTTGACGCTCCCAAAGGGAGTGTGGTGGATTCTCCATCTGCTGAGCAGCTGGTACCGCCCTGGGGTAATTCTCTTTCGTGTGTCTTGTTCATAATTTTGTTCTTTTTAAAGGGTGTGGTCCCTCACCCCTACGCCCTTTCACAGGGCCTCTCTCACGCTGCTTGCTCACTGTCCTCACAGTCACGTCTGATGAGCAGACGCGTACCAGAGAACAGTAAGCAAGCTTCCACTCGAAACGCACACCGTCCGACGACCCGAACACTGCTCAGGTCTCCGAACGGTGTGCCCCTCTCGTGTCCCGCTTTGCCTGGTCTCTCACTTGGACCTTTCTGGCATGAGTAACTCTACCGGCAGAGCTCCAAGATCATTGAGACACACAAGCCCCACCACGACGGCAACGTGGGGACACTCTCGGTGGGGAATATATGCTACTACCACGAATTTTATCACGTCTCCTAAAACAACCGTTTAGCTGGTAAAGGGTAGACACTTGACTCAAACAAAAGTTAGCACTTCAAAGCTTAATATTTCGCAAACGGATCCATGTATGGAAAAATGGTTTTAGCAAACCTTCAATATTTTTGAACGAACTGTACAACGACCACTTTACAAGTACGGGGGCCACTCTAAAAAATGTAGTTCAAGATTTTATTCTACCACTTTGTCGGCATGATTAATAAGTATACCCATACCAAATTTCAACTTTCTAGCGCTAAGCGTCTCTGAGCTTAACCGCGGACGGACAGCCAAACACAAACTCAAACAAACAAGCAAACAAGCAAACAAGCAAACAAAAAACAAACAAACAAACTAACCAAACTAAACTATAAGGGTTCCTTGTTGACTACGGAACCCTAAAAACTGAAGTCATTTATTCTTGTTCTATTTCCAATTTCCATCTAACGTTTTATCTACAGTGAAACACCACAACAGCGTTGGGACTACGTCACGTCATTTTACGTGGTGGTGTCCCAACTGACCACTTCTGGTAGTGACGAGTTCTTCATCGACGAGCCCTTGCCTATGGCCATCTTAGCCGTGGTCCTCGTCTGCGGCAAGATGTTAGCTGCCATCGTAGTTGCCGCCTCCATCCAGCTCGCTTATTCCTCCAAGTACGCACTAACGGCTTACGAGAAAGTGACCACGGAACTCATTGATATGTTGAAGAACCAGGGACTCTCGAGTGAGTTAATAGAAATAATTCGACATAGCCTTTTTCCAACTAATTTGGGGTCGGCTTCCAACCAACTGAGTACTAGTATTTCACTTGAAGTAACTACCCATGTGACAACTCTTGACTGCACAACCGATTAAATATAATGGTTCTACGGTATTAACCATAGGAAAAAAAACATACATTTAAACAACAGAGCAATGGCTAGAGCAAGGGTGGCTAAACTGCTGTGGTTGCTGACTATACATAACGACTGTCGAAGATCTACAAAAGACAGCTGGGAGCAAAGGCTTAACGTGATTTCTGAGGCACAATATGTAATGGTTGGTCACCCATCCACGGGCCGACCTTGTCAAGCACTGCTTAACCTCGAAGATTAAACAGAGGGGCTGTTATTATTTGTACACGAGCTAAACTAGCCTCAAAATATAGTCCTTTTTCACAGAAGTACGATGTGTTGATTTTTCCAAAATTAAAAAGCTTTCCAAAACGTTTAAAGCTGTGTCATTTTTCGAGAAATTTAATAGTATGATACGTTATTTATTCTCTTTATGTATGCTCATATAGGATAGTTTTAGTTTCTATTTGCTTGAGGGTCCGACATTTCCAGGTAGTCTGAATATTGTTTTATTTGGTGGGAAAGTAATACCATCCCAAATTGTTGCAGGCTACCAATTGAAGAAGTTTTGGAAGTACATTCAGCAACTTTGGGTAACGGAGCGTGGACGTCAGGTAGCAATCTGTATAATGTTACTAATTTTTTTATTCTTTTTAGAATAAATACGTTGCCCCACACTAGGAATTTCTTATGTATCGTAAGTGCGTTTGCAAACATAAAAACGCATACAGAGATCACAACATTTAGTAAATTGTTATTAAAATAAAACAAAAACCTTGTCTAAATAATCTAAAAAAATTGAAAAATCTTGATAGGTTCACCAAAACATTTATTTTATTTGTTATGTACACCAAGGACTACCTTCTTCTACCATTGTACTATTTCTCCTTCTCTGTCAAGTTCTTATCATCATCATCATATCAGCCGAAAGACATCAGGCCTCACCCAAGTGTCGCCACAACAACCAGTGCTGTGCGTCACGCATCCATCGGCTACCCGGGACCTTCACCAGGTCACCGGGCCACCTTGTGGGAGGCCTACCAACGCTACGTCTTCCGGTACGCGGTCGCTCTCCAGAACTTTTCGGCCCCATCGACCATCTGTTCGGCGAGCAATGTGCCCTGCCCAATGCCTTCTACTAACACTATTATTCCGCCCTATTGTTAAAGCTCCTATTGTAATTTGTTATGGTGTACAATAGCTAGAATTTTTGTTATATCATATATTAATTTTCCCATTTAATCTCAGTTACCAGTCCTGCTATCTCAAACGCCGTACGTGAGGCGCTGTGACCTGATGTCTGCCATGTTCGGTCATCACCTGAGGAACTGCTACATCTTCTCTGAAACCGGAGAGGCATTCCTGAGACAGCTGACTGTTGCGCTGGACTATACAATCTTCTTTCCTGGTACGTTTAATGGAGTTATGTCAGAAATAACTAACTTGATCCTCAGTTTATTTAGTTTTACAATATTGTTTAACCTTTATTCTTATTTTTCGTTACATTCACGTTTAAGAACTTCATTAGTATCACCTAGGTAAGTGTCAACGCTTCTTAAGAAATCTGCAAAACTATAATTGTGGTTGAAATACTTACTATGTAGTTGTATTTATTTTTTTACACACAGAAATATAGTATATTTCTGTTTGTACATGAAATATTAATAACATTATAATTATGAGTACAAAGGAACTGCTTATTTCTAACGAAATTTCTTCCAGCAGACCTGCGAAAGGAGAAATTAAAAAGAAATGTAGACAATAGTGTGTCAGAACAAGAGAAAAAGAGTATGTGAAGCCTTAAACTAAAGAATCAAATAAAATACGAAAATATAATTATAAAATATATACCGATATATATATATTATAGTAGATATTAGGACGGTATTATTCTCACTGAATCTTGCCGCTTTCGAACACGTCAGGCAGGAATATACAACGTATAAAAATAAAACAAAAGACAGAAGTAACTGCAAGTATTTTTTAAATAGATTCATCAAGTGCAGCGATCGTTTTAAAAACCTTTCTCTTTTATGTTTTTGGATTAACTAGACTTGGTCCCTGAATAAATAAAAGCTGTTAAAGAATCCATCCAAAAGCTAAAAGTTTCCAAAGCGAATTGCACTATGGGCAACGGATTCAAACTCGCTTTGACAAAGTTTTACGTTTGAAAATCAAAACTAACATCGATCTGTTACCAATCTAAAATTCCCTGTGGCATCACTAGTCACAGCGAAGTGTATGTGGAACTTTGTCAAAGTCACCCGATAATTTTGAATTTTATTAGTACCAACTCCAGCAATATTAGTCTGTGTTCTTAAACTACTTATTAAATAAATAGTTTCAACCAACTAATGTTAATAAAAAAAAGGTTCCAGTGGTGTTCAAGTCGGTTAAAAATAGTAAAGTAATAATTTGTTTGATACATTTAACATGTCTTTTACACATTTCGTCTTTAAGTAAAGTAGAACACTGCGAAATATATTTATACAAATGTTTTAAAACAATAATCTTGAAATGCAAACATACTCACTTACGTAAATGAATTTTTAATCATTATAACGGTTTTATTTCGCACGTTTATTCCGATCAATATAGACGTAAAACACCAAAGTGATTCAATTCACCAAATTTTATTGGTCAACGATTTTATGTGTGGCCTCTATGATAATGAAAATAGAGGTATGCACTATACATACATACTTTGTACGAGCATTGAACAACACTATGGTATAAGCCTTATACCAGCCTACCAGAGTGTTGCACATAGTATCTAATATGGTGTCCTTATACTATAAAGACACGATATATTAGGTAGGTACTATGTCGGAATAAATAATATTAGGCGTATTTGCTCTAGAACATGATTTATTTCTATAAGTAAAATTACTTTTTGATCATTTCAGAAATTGCGTGTAGGCTTAAGGCAGCCTGTCATTTTATTCTTCTCTTAAAATACGTATTATACCCTAAATAGATACACGTGGGTACTTTCTTAAGCCAAGATAGTATGTCAGTGTTGGTAAACCAGAAAGATAGTAACTTTGACTCCAAGCTAATGCTCAGGCTAGTGAGCTAATGAGAAAGCTAGTAAGCTAGCGTTCAAGCAAGGATAGTATTATGGGTTTCTATTTTTTGCGCTAGGAGCACCTCCCACCATTTATTTTAATACCCTGGCTTCAAATGGTCGGCTAAGCTAGTCTTGATCGGCTAGTGAGCATTCAATGTACTTCAATGACGTGTTGTTATTTTCCTTACTGCAATGTTAGTAGATTAAAAATATCTGGCAAACAGTACTAGCATATTCCAAACCATGACAGTATGGCAATGTCTAGCTTGCTACTCAAGCTTAAAAAACTAGTCTAATATATCCCGGTTGCGGAATTTGTTCGAAAGAGTCACCGCGGCTCTGGAACGCAAAGGGCTTTAGAAGGAACACGGATGGGTTTTTTTAAAGGCATAGGCCTTGTAATACATATATAGGTGAAAAAATATTTTGTTTTTTGACTGATTTCCATATTACAGGCAATTACGTAGTAGTAGCAGGCGACAGCGAGGCGCGGATGTACTGGGTGGCGTCAGGCAGCGTGTCCGTGGTCTCCGTGCGAGCAGACCTGACGGAGATCACGCACGAGCTGCTGGGCCCGGGAGACGTGTTCGGCATCCTGCAGGGCATGAACAGGGGCATCTCGCACTGCTTCTCTTATAGGGCTGAGACGAAGGTAACTATGTAGTGGTAACAGGCGACAGTGAGACGCGGATGTACTGGGTGGTCAGGCAGATCTAGGATACGTGTTTGGCATCCTGCAGGGCATCAACAGGGACATCTCGCATTGCTTCTCTAATAAAGCTGAGACGAAGAAGACGAACTTCTACGTAGTTACATGTAGAAGTAATGTACTGGATGGCGTCAGGCAGACGGCTGACGGAGATCACGCACGAGCTGCGCGGCCCGAGAGACGTGTTCGGCATTCTGCAGGGCATGAGCAGGGGCATTTCGCACTGCTTCTCTTATAGGGCTAAGTCGAAGATATCCCGACTTATGATTTGACACAGTCAATTAAGCTGCCTAGCCTTTTCCCAACTGCTATGTTGCTGCCTATATGACTACCATAACCCAGTAACTGGATAACATGATACCAATGTAGTCTATAAATAAAAAAAACAAGTGGCCCTTCTCTTTTTCAAAGAACTGAAATCTACTAATGAGGCGTCATAACAAAACTCACGAATCCCAGAAATCTTAGTTAGATTAGAAATTCTCTAATTCTCTAGTTCTTCTAAAATGCAATATAGCATTTTAGAAGAACTAAGCGTACAAACATACTGACACGAAAAAAGTATGTTTTAAAAAATGTATAGACGGCGACGCTTACTTAAATTCTTAGAACGGGCCACGAGAGGTGACAGACAAATCTATTTTTTATATTATAAGAAGAACTCAAACTAATTTTAAAAGATCGAATTGCATGTACAAATATTTTCCATGTAGGTAGGTATACCGCAAACTCTAAAGCAGAAGCCAATTACTCAACTACTGCTCAGCTGCAATCGAGCCGAACGGAAAGCAATACAAAACAAATAAAAAAGCTATTTTATTTTAGCTAAGCCAGCTAAACTATCGGCGTTTGTGTCCAGCATCATTCTCTAGCCATGTTTCCATTTTATTTGTTGTTGTTTTTTTCTTTCCCAATATGTTTTTGTTTTATATATGTCACAGGAAAATGGCAAACGCCGTAAGATTGTAAAATATCACGTGAAATGGTAAACTATTTTTTCTAAATAAGACACGGATTTATTGGAAACTGTTGAATTTGGATGGGATTTATTGTAAGCAAAACGATTTTTTCACAATATATCGAGAAATTATAATCTAATCAATATTTATTACAAAAACATATTGAAAACATATATTATTTTTATTAATATTTTTTCCGGAGACTGCAATATTCCGGTGACATATACAACGTGTAACAAAATCTTCTATCTAAGACTCTTTAGAACATTTTAGTAAAGAATCTGTTATAAATGTGGTACCTACTTTTTTTGAATAAGCCAGTTTTAAGCTTGTTTTGATAATTAACGAAAAGTGAAAACTCAATAATAATGGAAAAAACTTATTGTCCTTTCCTCAGGTAAGCATTTTAACGCTCGGCTTGGATTCCTGGATCAACATATTACCATTTTTCCCCGAAGCGAAGAAGATTATAATGGACAGATCGGAAATTTTATTTACTCAGATTACATAGAATTTCGATTTCTTGCTTTAATATGGAAAATTGAAAATTTTCTTCGATTTGAATTGTGTTGTGATGAATAAGGATATTACTTTAATACGTATTATTATATAATTACTATGATTTTCTTTTTCTGCTGTGGTAATTACTTAGGATTATTTTCGCCTGCAAAGTGCTACAAACGTAACATGCACAACATAACCTGCCTCACATTTTCAACACTTTCGAATTCGAATGTGGCATGTGCCCGCAACGTGGCAAAGAAATGTATTAGAAAATTCCTGAAAGTTTTCGTAGCACGACTGTACATGTATCATAACGTTATTGAAGAGCCACGCACACACTAACAATGAGTACATTTAACTATTGTACACTGGCACACATAAAGGCACTTCATTCTAGATTGGAAGCCACTTTAAGCCGCTTACGATAGTTTCGTTATTCGAGCCTTTGAAATGATGAGAGTCCGATGGACTCGAATGGAAATGGTACACGCGGGGACAAAAGTGAACGTAAAATGGGAATATTTTGTTAAAATACACCACACCCTTTGTGTGATGCGCCTCTTCTATATTTTTCCCGGGAATTTATTTTTTAAACTGAATTTACTCATCATATTTTGGAAGATACGAAATGTGTTTTATATCGGAATGGGCAAGGGAGGAAGGGTGAGTGAAAATTGATTACAGATTATTTATAGTAGGAGTGGTGACATGCCTTCAGGAGTCCAAAAATTCATAGACTACCGACTGGCGCATTTAAGATGGAATAAATGTATCTATAGGTTCTGTTTTGACCTGGGCGAAAGGTGTACTGTGCGTTTAGGTATGTATACGTAGGTGTCCATTGCGTAAGCTTACGTTTACAATTAATAATACTTTTGAAAAGGTACAAACAAACTTACTTTATAGTTATCTTTGTGTTATTTTTGAACAAAATAATTATTCCTGATGAGGATTTGTTGAAACACTTAATACAAAATAATAAATATCTGTTATAAAAGTCTGTGTTAATTATAATTCTATGCTTAATTTAACAGTTACAGAATTGTACCCATTCTTATATTGTTAAAATATTTTCCCTTTTCAAATAATGAATAATATATAAAAAATAACGGAAAATGAATCATCATCATTATCTGCCTAGCCTTTTCCCAACTATATTGGGATCGGCTTCCAGTCAAACCGGATTCAGCTGAATACCATTATTTTACGTGGAGTGATTGCCTACCAGACCTCCACAACCTATTAACTGGGTAACACGGTAGTTCTTAGCAAGACTAGAGACAGATTTACTGGCTTCTGACAATCCAGAACGGAACGTGAATGTGAATATTGAAAAAAAATATTATTCATGTTATTTAATGCAAAGCAAACGAGTGTTGTCGCTGGCAATGTTTGCTCGGAACAAATTTGTGTACAAGCTGAGCAATAATTACTATATGAAATATGAGGGAGCAGAACCTACGCACTGTGTACTGTGGAGCTTCCAAATTATAGATACGGTTGCTGTTAAAATAATCTTAATTGCTTTATAGACACCTAGCTGCCGGCCGCGGCTCCACCCGCTTGGAATTAGTACTTCCTTTCTTTATAAATTGTAGCCTATGTGTTAGTATGATGTATAATGATGTTGCTCGAAAGTTTCATCAAAATTAGTAGTTTTTTGCGTGAAAGAATAACAAATATCCATCCTCACAAAGTTTCGCGTTTATAATAACAGAATTTATGCAAAAAAAACTTCATGATTTTTCTATCAGTGAAGGTATCGGCCATCAGTTATTATTACAACCTCCAGACATTACCCTTTACACATAAAGTAGTCATGTTTATCTAAACAGACAAACAAACAATTTTACCTCTTTTTTAAATATTAGTTCAGTCAGACTATACAATAATGTATGAAGTTTCATAGAAAGCTTCTCACGTTCCTATTAAAATTTTAATATCACTTGTATTTATTGTTCCAAAAGTGTCTCCAGTTTCAAGCGAGGAACATAAATTAAGAGCAACGAAATTTTAGCTGCTTGTTAAGCACAATTCCCAATGAACTTTGAAACACATTGCCGTTACCCGGCGCCGCTCGCTGAACTTCCAACAATCCCAGCTGTATTTGACGCATTCTACTGACTAATGTTCTACAGCTTGCAAAGGCTTACAAAGCAAGAAATGAAATACAATATGCACCGTATAATTGGAAATAAATTATATTAAAGCGACGTCGATAAGTCGATTAAATGGCATATTACGAAGTTAAAATCGTTCTATTAATTGGTTTACTCTGAGAGTTTCACGACGCAAAGCCGACAGAGTTTTGTAAATATTAAATATTTCCGGTTAGAGAGGACCGCGTGCCGTTTGGCGTGCGCAATGAAAAATCAGATTTTCATATATTGAGGTGGTGCCCAAATGGAGGCAATATCGAAGTGCTGATTTGTCGCTCCGCTGGATATTGGGTCTGGCGTTGATTCAAATCGGTGCGAATGTGGAGACGAGGTAGATTGGCCCGGTTTAATTCCCGGAACAAGATGAATAGGTACATGTACGGTTTTATCGGAGCCTAATATATATATTATGTTTTTTTAGGGCTACGAACGTTACGGATCCCTTATAGAATCACTCGTCTGTCTGTCTGTTCGTCTTTCACTGCACATTTACTTTGAATCTACTGGAGCAATTATTATTTTTTTATTATTATTAAATAACCTTCAGATTTGGAAGATTTGGTACACGGCTAGAAAAAAAAAAAAATTGTTGGAAACAACCCGCTGAACATTTTTCACTTCCACTGAAAATCAGCGCCGTGCTGTGGGTCCCCCACGGCACAGCATTATGCTGAGTGGAAGCCCTTTTGCCACAACCACGACATGCATCTACTTTATTTATACGTACTCATACTTTTGTTATTTTTTTTCTTATTGTTTTTAACGTGTCTTTACTAATATAATTTAAGAACTACTAACACTATCGTTTAGGGTTTAGTTATGGTTTAGTTTAAGTAAAATAAAATAAGGTATGTGGGTAGTTCCTTTTGTGGCGATTAAATACTTTTTCATTCTCCTTTCACTACTACTGAGAAATTCTACGCTTAACCTTCTGGCTGCTACATGTGTTTGAAAAATACAAAAATATGTTAACCTGCAAATGTTTCGAATATTACAATTACGAGGAATGCTTTGTACTCCCCAATTTTGTTGATTTTCACTGACAATCTAAATACTTACCGCAAATCATTCTTGCGTACGATGAATAACACAAAAAGGATCATTGTATCATCAATATACCTATAGATACCATACCATAATTTAATACTAGAAATAAATACAAATTAGATCAACCATTTTTTAGATTAGCTAAAGTCCACACTTCCTTCATGGGGTATTGTGTTAAATGTTACAACAAAATACCTTCTGACATATTAGAACTAAATGAAAGAAAATTTAAAACTCATGTTAAAAGTACACTTTGTGAACAAGCATATTACAAATTAGAAGATTACATTCAGGATAAGAATGCTTGGAAACATGCTGGTCCTGCTCCATAGGACAATCAAGGGTGAAGGTCAAACTGGTTGATTAATGTATTAACTTTATAGATATACTGTTTCTTTTTTTGTGTTTTTATTTTTCTGTTGACTCACACACTGTTGTTTAATTAATGGTTCCAATGTTTGTAAATATGTGAGTACAATTTACCTAAATTTCTTTAGGAAATTAATAAGTTTACCTCTGCTGGTGATACTTTGTTCTTTAAGTAGCATACTCTGGGTGCATCGTCCTCACATAATATTAAATTAATTTTTGTATACCAAATTTTGTAAAATCATTATTTGAAAAGAGTAACTATGGAGTTTCTTGTCCGTTCTTCTCCATAAGAATCTACCTTTCCGAATGGACAGTAGAGTCACTTTATTAATGTAACATTATTATTTTACTGAACTGTAAACGATGACGTTCAAAAGTGCCGTTTAATGGCCTAATTGAAATAAACGTTTTGACTTTGACTTTGACTTTGACCATACCGATATTAACAACATTAATAAGTTTTACCACGGGACCTTTTGACCAACACTGCATTCACAAAAAAGAAAATCATAAAAGAATTAGTTATATTGTGTTGTCATAATAAAGTGTTTTTGTGGGGAATGTGTGTGCAAATACGATATATTGTAATAAAGTTCTATTCACCATTCACACGAATCTAATAAGCCTTAAAAGTTGAAAAAACACCGTTTTTTTACTAATAGATCAGAGAAAAACAACACAAACAAACAAAACAACAGAAGTTTAAAAGGTTTAAAGTAAAATGTAAAAAGAGCACAGCTTCTTTACTTATAGATTTCAAGAAAACTTATGAGAAGCTAAAAATACTGTAAGATGTTAAAAAATATGACTCGGTCGGAACACTTTGCGCGCGAGTCCGACTCGCACTTGGCTGGTTTTTTGTTTACAGTAACGTAGTATCTACTACGAATTGAAGGATACAATTTCAGTATTCAGAAATATTAGAATTTCGTAATAACTTCACTCTTTCTGCGGTTCCACGAAGCTTGTAATTTCCAACACGACAGCATTTTTCAAAGTGCAAAGAATTTCATATAACTGTCGTGTTTATCGTTATTTTTTGCGTCATTTGCAACAGCAGATGACATTGAGGCATGTGGAAAATTAATCTAGGTGGTGTAGGGGACGAGTGGGCTGCGGGGTACAGTGGGGGTGGAAGGGGTGCAATGTCCGCGTTATTTAGTTGAGCATTACATCAAGCTCCAGCGACGCGACGCTCCCTTCTCTCTCAAATTAAATCAACGCTCATTGAAGTGGCTCGTCGCAATCGTTAGTCATTACACTCGTCGGTCACGAAATCACATTGCTCACGTCTCCTCTCTTTTAAAAAAGGCTGAAAGGAAAACGATTCTGAGTTATTATTATAGCTAGTATTAGGTACGTCGTACCCGGCGTTATTACTTCCATTCTACAAAGTTTGAAAAGCTTAAGAAAGGACGATCAAACGTCGCCTCGTCCCTTGTAAGGTATCAATTTAATCATAAGGAGTTACGACCTCCATGCCTATATTTATGTCGCTCCATCTCAAGCGAAATCCATTCGGGATGAAATTAAATTAGGGGTAGATTGAAATAACCTGCCCAAGATGCCAATGGAATACCGACTTAGCTTAAGAGTTTTTGAACTTCGTGAATTTTGCTCGTTCCTTACAAAAATTATTGATGCCTTTGTGAGCCGTGTTGAGTGGAAACGATGTCGAATTGTCAATAAAGATTTAATAACTGGCTTTCTTTATAGGAGTTTTCATAATCGCCAGTAAAAACTGGAGTATTTGTTCTCGTTTTAAGATTTTTCTCGTCATATTAGATTCTCTAAAACCATTTTGTGGTGAGTGATGAGACGGAATAATTTTAATACAACTTTTGTTTTTTAGGGTTCGGTACTTAAAGGGAAATCGGTAATTTTTGTTCCGGAGGATTTTTATTATACCTTTCTAGTCCTAAATCTGATTTTAATGAAATAGAACAAAAGTGGAACCATATCGTTTATTGTCTATCTATATTTATATCTTCTATATAAAAATGAATCCCTATTTCCCTTGGTCACAGCATCACGCGTGAACGGCAGGACCAATTTCGCTTATTCTTTTTTTGTTGTGTTTTCAATTGTCAGGAGAAGGTTCTTAAGAAAGAAATAAAAAAAAAACATCCGGGTGAAGCCGGGGCGGACTTGACATCTTTAGAAGGAAAATTTGAAACAATGTCTGACGATATAATGTTCAGTGAAAGTCAAGCGAAGATGTAAATAAGCCCAACTTGAATTGAGCACGCGCCACACACTCTACTGTACAGTCAGTACATTGCGCTTTTTGTATCGCTCTGTAAAACCTATTTGTTTCTTCCCAAACGTTTGCCGAAATTGAGGCTAGAGCTATTTTGCATTCGAAACGATATTGCAAATAATGTTTTTTTGGTCACAAGACGGAACGTGAAATTCCCGACTGGGTTCTTTTTCGGCCCTTTTGGAATTTTTCAGTAGCAACGTTCGTAGGGTGGCTGGTAACCGTTGGATGAGTTAGGTACCGAGAATCGAGATTTATAGCCTGCGATTGGAGATGGCTATGTCCTTGTCCAGCGGTGGATTGCTGTAGGCTGATAATGATGATGAAACTGCAGTTAAGATTTTACAGTCGGTGGCTGAAACTTCTATGGCTACGTATACTTACATTCTTTAATTCTTTATTGTATATATTCCATAGTAACTTATATATTTACAGTTAAGAATAAGTAGTTTATGTACAAAGGCGAGCTTAACTCAAAGTTGAGTTTTCTACCAGCAAACCTTTGAGTAATAGCACAGAATAATAACTAGTAACTAGCTTTAGAGAGAGATCACAATAGAGGGTAAGATCCAGTGCACATTTAAATACTACTAAAATACTACATTTATTGGAATACTTCATTTTGAAAACAGAAATGACATAAAGCTGTCTTGAATCGCTATCTATCGTCCTCCTTTCCTTTAATTTTTCTGGTAATGAAAAACGATTTATAATAATTTATTGTCCAGGTACCTACGAAGAGATATTAAGGAAAGGGCAATGACCGTTATTGCAAATTTACCTGGCGTCGAGCATAGGTTAGGTATACTATGTAATTTCCTTATCTCGGGTCACCGACAATCAATCTACCTGCCGAACATATTCCCAGTTATGATGGGGCCGACAACGAATCAGTAGAAACAGCTGACTACCAAGTATTTTATACTAGTTGCCGCCCGCGGCTCCGTCCGCGCCTCCGCCCGCGTGTTTGTCGATAATTATCCCAAGGGAACATATTCCCGGGATAAAAAGTATCCTATTTATTATTCCAGACTACAATCTCCCACTGTGCCAAATTTCATCAAAATCCATTCAGTAGTTTTTGCGTGAAAGAGTAACAAACATCCATCCATCCATACTTACAAACTTTCGCGTTTATAATATTAGTAGGATGAAGCGACTGCCACAACATAACACACTACCCCCCTGACAAGACTAGTGTAAGATTTTCTTACAATTGACTTTTTGTGTTGACTGTCAAAGATCACACGAGCTCCTCCTATCTCGGGTGACTGACCGTACTCAATAAAATGACACGACAATCAATATATATAAAATTCTTCCGTTACTGAATGAGTGACTGAGTTACTGATGGACAACGCACAGCCGAAACGACTGATCATAGAAAGCTGAAATTTGGATGGAGGTTCCTTGAGGAGTGTAGGGGATTTCCCGAAATTCATACGGGATCGGGAAAAACGGGATATGCGCGTACACAGTCGCGGGCAAAAGCCAGTAGTGTAACTATAAAGACAAATCAGTCTACGATAACTAAAATCAATGTCCTACTGTCACAAAGCTAATACAGTACCTTGTTCCTTGACCTAGTTATAAGTCGACCATTCAAAATGACCTCAGTGGTCCTTCACGATTGCTCCGACGTAGACGTCGAGTCCACTTAAGGCTAAGCGAAGGAGACACCAGACCACTTAATTAAGTGCCTGTGAAGCCGGCCGGGGGGCTCGCGATATTGCACGTAAACCTTACTCATATAGCAACGATACTTTAGTGGGAGCTTTCCTTATTATTTTTGTTTCGTTCTTGAAGGAGGCTTGTGTAAGTTTTATTTTTATTCACTTATTTACTCAGTTAAGTTACTTAAGTTTTAAAATAAGTAACGTGGGACTGTGTGTTTAGAGAAATGAAGTGTTTAGGTCTTGATGATATAGTATCTTTTAGTTTATACATGTGAAAGTCAGTATGTTTGGATGTCTGTTTATCAATAACGTCTCTATCGTTGAACGGGTTTGAATGATATTTGAAACAACGATGGCTTGGATTTGGACATGGGATAACTTTAATCCCGGTTGTACAATCCTGTAGTTTATTTTTCGACTTTCTAACGGACGAAGCCACTGACATAAGCTAGTACTTTATGACAGCTATGTTGTTACCGGTAACTCTACGTTTTGGTAGAGTTTCTAGCTAGATGCTTCACCGACCCAAATAAAAGATCATTCAACACGTCTGCGAATAATCATCATCAGCCTAGCCTTATTCCAACTATATTGGGTCGGCTTCCAGTCAAATCGGATTTAGCTAACAATATTATACGTGGCGACTAGCTTCCTGACCTCCACAACCCAGGACTTGATAATGCGGTACTTCTTGGAAAGGCTGGTGTCTTCTTCAGATTTTCTGGTTTTGATTGCGAAAGATCTACAAATGCCAGCCGGGACCAAAGTCCTTACCGAGACATGGAAGATTTTCGGTACGTTAAGATGGTCATCCATCCACAGACCGACCTTGGCAAGCGTTGCTTAAACTTGAAGACCAACCCGGCTGTTGCATATAAAATTAAACATTATGTATTAACTGAGTAATTATGTACATATTACTGCATTAAACAATCCAAACAATCCACATATTATTTAAATATATATGTATCACGCGCATTCTACATGACTGCGGTTACGAACTCCCTCCATTACAGTTCATATTATATAACCAGAGCGCAGTTAATGTATGCTGAAACACTCAACCAACATGTGCAGGAGCTAAGAGGGAATATAGGATAGTCATCATCAGCCGAAAGACGACCACTGCTGGACATAGGCCTCTCACAAAGGGGGGGAGGGTTTGTCATAATCGCCACGCTTGGCAGGCGGGTTGGCGATCGCAGTGTAGCTGTTGCAATGCACAGAGAATGCTGCTGCCTGGTGAGTCCCTTAGCCTCGCCTCTTACGAAACCCACAGGAAGTGATGGGATGGTGCTATTCTTTTACGTCCGACACCATATCGTAAAGTAAAAAATAAAATGACAAAATTCTAAATTTAGTTCTCAACTTTTTCCTCCTTCAAAATTGGATGGATTTAAAAGATATTTTAAAATAATGTATTGTGTCCAGGCTTTTTTCGTCACGTCGCCGTACACCATGCCTCTCTTGAAAGTGCAATTCTGTATATTTTTGAGGGTTCTGTGCTTATAAAGATAAATTATATCATCAAAATGGAAAACATAGAGACGCAGTAATATTCAGTAAATTAATAAAATTTAAAATTGGTCTAATACGAGTATTTGAGGAAGAATCAGGCAAGAATCAAACGTCGAATTATTTTTTTTGACTTATGCTATTCATTCGAATCTCTCCCACATATTCTATTAATCTAGGCTTTATTTTTAAACCTACGCAAGTTATTGTTCACGGTACTCATTCTTAAGGGATCAGCAGAAGTTGGAGAGCAGCCAACACGATGTTATACGGTGTCAATTGATCTCATGCATCCATAACATTGGCACTTGCAGGCTGTAAACGCTGAAGCGGAAATAAACAGACGATGCAAGAAGGACGGTTTAATTTCTTAGATATTAAAGGGGCTTAGATAATTTTTGAGTTTGATAATAGTTGTGGAGGAAAAAGAAAATATGAAAAATATATTTACAGGAAGGTTTGACTTGTGAACGATTAAGTGAGTCAATGAAAAGTAGTAAAAAGGAGGGAAAGACCAAAGCAACGATGGTTGGACTGTGTAAAAGACGATATGCCTTGAACACGTGTGATTACCGAGCTGATGAATAATAGAGTAGTAAGGAAAAACAAGACAATTATTACAAACGGTGCCGATCCCTAATAAATTAGGAGAAGGGCAAGATAATTATGATAATGAAGAACAGTTTTATATCTGCATTATTTGCAAAAGCTTTAAGTTAGTGTAAGGGCTCAAATACCCCAGATCACGCCAGGGTCAAGCAGTAGGCGCTACATTATAGTCTATTAAAATCAAATGATATAAGATAGATATTTTACTATACATATAAATGTCTCTCCAACAATAATTGAGTGGTTTAAATCCTATCTTCGGGCCAGCTCACAGTCTGTTCAATCCAGTGAGGATTCAAAATATCAATTTTATTAATTGTTCACTGGATCCCTCTCATCAAAGGTTTTCTGGGAGAAAATTCAACTTTGAGTTAAGCTCGCCTTTGTACATGAAATTTCTTATCACATGGGTCTATAAGTTGTTTCAGTGTACCCGCAATAAATAATTATCAAGCCAAAAAGTTGATAATTCGGAGCGCTTCAAATTTAAAAGAATGCGTTAAGTAAATCACGTTGTCAGTACGCGTATTAAGCGTTGTAAAGTAGAACAGTCGGGGAGGTGTCGCCTGGCTCGCCTGCCGTACAGTTAACAACTCTCTTGCTAATGCACTTCTTGTTCCCTGAGGCTGGCTCAGTTGTAGCCGTTGGATACTAGAACGAGTGTGTTCGTTGAAATGAGTTCTAGAGCTGATTTGATTTTGACTTTCATTGCCGCGGCAGCGGAGTTTCGCCCCGGCGTTGCACATCTACGCGCCACGCGTCACCGTGCGTGAGGGCTCTCCCTCAGGTTAGCAATCCGCCAAGGAGGCTCGCCGCCTCGCCGGAGACCGTGCGGTATCCGGGCCAGCCGGATGGCCATGACCCTCTGAGTCAACATAGATGGTTGGACCATTCGCTCATCTCTGAACACAAAATTCCACGAAGCGCGTCACAGTGCCAAGGATAAGCACATATGGCGAAAAATCATCAAGAAAATGACTTCACGTCGGGGGAATCGCGACCCTCTGTAATGAGGAATGCGCGAGGAGGACTATACAACTGGAACCATTCACATTAAAAAATCATACACACAATATTGAAACAATGACACAATGTGTATTTACAGTAGATATTGGTTACAATATTTTGGTTTGCGGTCATAGATTCAATTTCCAAGCCATTACCTAAATCATAATGTTCAACAGATAAGTATTATTGATCGCTGTATAATTTCAAAAAAATTCAAAATTCAAAAATTGTTTATTTCGTTATTACACATTTTACAATGTTGTACAGTTGGTGGCGTCCCCTTTTAAGCATATCGATGCCTGTACCAGGAGGCGCCGCTCTTTTATATCATACGAGTGTAATAAGTTACAAAACAAAGTGTAAGTTAATTATTAATAAGTAGTCTAATACTAGTTAAACATAAGTCTGTTTGTGTGGGTATGTGTGTTTTTGACCGTGTGAGTGAGAGCGTGTGCGTGCGTGCGTGCTTGTATGTGTTCGTGCGAGTTTGTGTGTGTGTGTGTGTGTGTTTGTGTTTCTATGATAATGAGTGAAAGGGTGTGAGTGCATGGAGGTTGGTTTATACGGAAAGTGGTTTGTGTAAATGGGACCAGTTTAATTAATATTTAACAACAGATTCTCTGTTTCATCATAACATAACTTGTTAATCCAGTTAACCAGCAAAGATTTGCATTCTTTAAACGGTTTAGTATAGATATCTATTACTTTGTTTATTTTATTATATAAGTAAGACGAGCGTCTGTCGTACTGAATTTTAGCAAATTCTGTTTTTACCAGAGTAGTGCAAGCAACATTGTGTTTTCTTCTTCTCGCTAGGGTATTGGAATCTAGAGGTAGGGTTTTNTGAAATATGCAATTATAAAATCAGATATCTGTAAAGGTGCGTACAGACATCGCGAGGCTTGCGCCGCGAATGGTTCGTCTCGCATACATCAACCTGAGGCATGCTACGGCACATGTATACGTGCGAACCATTCGCGGCGCACGCCTCACGATGTTTGTACGCACCTTTATGTATTTACAGAAAAGCAATTTTTTAATATTGGTTGAGTTTTTAAATGAATCACAACAGATTTTACACAGTTTACAATTTTAAACCACATATTTCAATAAAAAGACATATAAAGATTGTTTACATTCTGTTAAATACCTATTTGAATAGAGTATAGTTTTCTGTAGGTATATAATATATATGTATAAAACTGACATCCTGTATTTTGTGACCAATTGACGGAATCAATTATAAGAAATAAATCTATATAATGAATATTACCTCTATACTTTAAGATAGGCCATAATATTTTCTAATTAGCAAAGAGAAACTTTTTGGCGATTTCTAATATTTCTAGTAGGTACCTAAAATGATTTCGTCACTCACCTTAGAAAAAAAATGTAGTAAATTGGATTTATTCTTAGTCGCTGCTTGCAATTCTTCTTCGATTCTCTTAGATACAATAATATCTAGTTCCTTGTCGGATTTTGCTTGTAATTTATAATTTCGCCACACTTCGTTAACTAACTTTTGTACATTTTGTACTTTCGTACTTGTATGAGATTTTTTAAAACTTTCAAACAATTTTTGGTATAACTTGGATTTGTCTATTTGAAATGACATCTTATTTAAACATTAAACTTTGGATAATGGAATGAATGGTAACACAAATGTTAACTTGCTTTACTATGCTTACAATACGTCTACTCGCTATAGCAGCCAAACGAAACAATACACTGATAGAGGAAATTTAGACAAGTGAACAGCGCGCGGTAATTCCCTTACTCGGTTCTAAAGCGAGTAGGGGAATTACCGCGCACTGTTCACTAAATGTATGTATTACTTGCGGGAATCCCCGAAAATGCTTTTCGTTTTCAAGCAAAGACAATGTGTGGGTTGCCATTCGTGTAAAAAAGAAAATAACTACCGATGACGTAATCATCATCTAGACTCCCCTACCCCCCATGTCATCCAAAATAAGCAAAGCAAAGACCCCCCCGCCCCCCCATAGTGCTTACGTAATAATTGAACGGCCCCTAATACCATTTTTTTCTAATTTTTGGGTGAGGATGGAAATAGAGACCGTGTCAAAGGCCTTTTTTAGGTCTATAAAAACGGATAGGCATCTAGTTCCTTTGTCGAGTTCTTTTGTAATTAACGAAGTTAAAGATGTGATAGCATCTTCCGTAGAAATACCGCGTCTAAAGCCAAATTGGCATGGAGATAGAATATTGTTGGTTTAAAGGTAACTTAATAATCTATTATTTAAAAGTTTTTCTAATAATTTTGCTATGACAGGAATAACGGAAATTGGTCTATATATACGATAATAGCTACTGTTATTAAAAGCCAAAAGGACGCCATTTTTCCTCCCCTCGGCAAATCTCTTAATCCTCTTTTACGACAACCACATTTAGGATGATGTCCGCTACTAAGTATGGCAAAATTCATTCGGTTTAATACAATTACATTTATTGTAGGTTTTGTTGTTGGCAGTGCCCGAGTTAAACAAGAGCTCCTGTCGTGGTAAAAAAATAAGTTATACCCTATTACATATGAGACTTGATCATAACTGGCGAAATGTGCACTAATGGTACAGTGTGGACCGCTCGGTGTATGGCCTTCAAGAGCTTTCGTAATAGTGTCTGTGTTTCCGATGTTTCGTCTTAAGCGCGTTTTCCTTCGACCCGGCCCAGTATGATGAGGTTTTGTAGACTATGCTTAGATAAACGCATATATCCGAAGAGATAGAGGCTGCGTGATGTAAGGAAATAGTAAAATATTAATGTACCTACATGGTACATAAAATGAAAATGGACTATTGCCAAACAAAAAAATAAGTTCGCAAGACTGCCTTTAAAAAAAAAATATAAACGTAATGTTTAGATACAAATTTTGAATAATTTTGAGAATTTCCTCGCACACTTTTTTTCTTGCACCGCACTCAATTTTTTTAGGGTTAACCTGCCTGATACTGTAAAAGAAAATTTAAAAGTCTTATTTTTTATTGAAAAAACAAGTGTTTTTCGCGTGTCGGACTACTAAAAGAGGAGACTGTTCGAAGTACGTAAATGTGTTGAAAAGCTTCATGACTGCTAACGACGCCAGAGGTTTAAGCAATAACTCCCAAGATTACACTTTAAAATTCATGACAGTTAGTTAAACTTAGGATTATCCTAAAATGGACGAGTGTGGCAGTTAGATAGCATTCCGACATTTATGAAAATGTGCTGCGCAGTCGTTTCGCAAGGATACATTATTCAGGGTTCGCTCTAACGCCTCTTCTCTGTACTGTGTACGAGTTCGTGCCAGTTCACTTGTGATACCTATACATATACGTTTGTGTCATATTTTTGTGACCTGATTTTATTAATACGGTATGAGATACTGTGGAACAGTAATGTGAACATGACAGATGTTCACATTCTACGTCTTAATAATATGAAAGATTGACGTGTAAAAGTGTAATTTTTTAACCAATTAAATAAAAATCATTAATGAGGCAAACCATTTTCTTCAAATTCTTTTCCTTATTAAAGATTTCTTTCTACAAACATAAAAATAAGACTTTATTGTATTAGTTTAGGTTTTTTGTTCCAAAGCTATAAGAATTAATCCATAGCTCTACCAATATTCGATATTAGTTATGTAATAATTTTATAAGGGTTACAAGAAGTTTATTGTATTTTTATCATTCTTATTGTTTCGTTAACAGATTCAATTGTCCGGAAAGGTCAACAAGGTTTTCTTTTGTTCAATTTATCAATACAAAACCAATTGCGATATTTTTTATCTTCTATTAGAGACTATAGCTTCTCCCAGCAGCTTTACTCGCGTTCATATCGGATCCTATCCCAAGAGAACGTGCCTCTAGAACAAAAAGTGTCGACTTGGTCTATCCGTGTGCAAACTTTCATCCAAATCCTTTCAGTCGACATGAATTAACAAACACCCAAACATCCATACTATCACGTTAGTACAGTCAGGAGGACCTCCTTGGCTGCAAGTAGACAAGGTACAACTTTGGAAGCGTCTAGAAAAAGTAAAAGAGTTTTTGAATTAGGAATGTGAAAATATGTTTTGTTTTTATATGGGACTCTTGTACCAGCGCTCTTGTCAAAAGCCGAATATATATTTAAGTTAAATCTCAAACGGAGTTTTATATATATTACAATAAACTTAAATAGTGCTAGCGTGAAGTCCGTTAGTGTTACAGTACCTATTTTAAGGAATTACCTATTGAGCTGTTGTTTGTAGAGAAGTGAGTACGTAATTGTGCCTATTATACTAATAATAAAACTGAACAGTTTGTTTGTTTGAACGCGCTAATCCCTGGAACTACCAGTCGGATTTGGAAAATTCCTTTTGTATATGATAACCACATTCATGAGGAAGGCTATAGGCTATACGGGAACGGGAAAAAACGGGATATGCGCGTACGTAGTCACGGGCAAAAACCAGTATCATAATAAAATAACCTTGTTCTTACAGTTTTGAGTCATTCGGGGTCCAAACGTTGGGGTCATGGGGTCAAGTGCGCTTCCCCTTTGCTCCGAAATTTATTGCCGACTGTTCGACGTTTTTATGTGACTAGAGGGCTGGCTCGTCCTTTGCCCAAAGAATTAGCATTGCTATTCAACATGGCAATGTTGCCAGTCTTCTGGGCACGTTTCCTGTGACCAGTGATGCTTATTTCTAAAGAAATCTCTTCCAGCATACCTGGGAAAGGAGAGTCGAATAAAAGAGATGTAGACAACGTATGTAAAAGTTATACGTTAAAATAAAGCAATAAACTTGAAATGTAACATAGGTACAACACATAAATACTACTAAAATAACTATCACTAAAACATACTTAATCATTCTATAAGTTTAATAATAATACATACTCTCGCTTTATTTTTTAAACATGTACATTTTAAATACCTACTATTCATACTATATACAAAAAAGCTCATAATAAAGCTCATAATCTTCACCAGGATCGAACTGCATGCTGTATGGTTTCCTTCAGTAGTCAATTCTCACAATAGGTAGGTACTTATATTTTGTTAACTAAAGATCGTTTTTTAATCGCAGAGTCATTTGACATCTCAACTGATTGTTGTTTGTTTTTTTAATTTGGAGTTTGACATTTGCACCTGTCAAATTAGTCTCTGGGATTAAAAAACGAACTTTACTTATCTCCCTTCTTGTAGTTTAGTTGAAACTTTTGAAGTTGAGAGCAACTTTGGCTGGAAATTATAATAAATTAGTAAATAGAGGAATATCTACCTTCTTTTCATATTTTGGTTTTGTGTAAAAAAGAGCAAATATCTATAATTATATGGTAGAAGTGACAGTTATTTTCGTTCATTTGAAGAAATTAACGAAAATAACTTCAAAGATTTAAATCTCATTTATGGTCATCATGCAATTAATATTACGGCTTAAAGTTAAGTTTTAGTTTAGGTACCTACAATTATCTAACCTCACTACGAAGTCACTCCAAATACAATTTTATGCTATTGTAATATTTCCAAACTTTTCCGAGTAATTTATTCGCCATATTTTTTCTGTATAAAAAGTTAAAATTTTGTTACCTTGAGACAGAGTTATTCCGCAGTACCTACCTGTTTACCGACGCTGGGAGTTAAACTATGAATTTTTAATGGACTTACCAACAACGATATGCTAAGTTCCTCATATTTATTCAAATTGCTTTGTTTTTTGTAATTACGTTTTGTACGACGTAAATCTACGTAGTCGGTGTTAATGGTTCACACAGGGATTTGTGAGTGTAAAGCGAAAAGTTCCCTTTGTTCACGGAAATTTTAATTAAACGTATTTTCTTTGCACGAGAATTTTAACTTTTGTTTACTAGGGATTTCTGCTAGGAGTCTCGATTTCTCGTTTAATGTTCTTGAAGGGTTCTCGAAAATTGTTAGAAGTAACATTTCTTTATTTATAACAAACGTTACATGACGCCTGGATGTGTTTGGCAGGGTTGTACCGTATTTTTTTTTGTTAAGTATTAGGCTCAAGCAACCTCTTGTCCCCTTGGAAAAGTCGAAGTTGAACTTGGCAAAATGAAATGAAAAATAAAATGAAATGAAATGAAATGAAATTGTTTATTGCCAGATTAATATCCAAATAACACACATAAATAAGAGTAGGTAAATAATAAAAAATAAGTTGAATCATGTTATCGGCGTATGGTAGGACTGCCACCTTTGATGAAGAGGGCTGTTGTCCCAGTCTCGCGCCGCGGCCACCAAGGAGTTAGCGGAGCGATGTATGGCGGAGCGTGCGGCGGCCGAGCGGCTCCTCAGCAGGGCAAAAATTAACTGAAAAATAGGTACCCTAAAAATAAATACATCCGCATCGAAAAACCCGATAACCGACCTAAAATCGAACCCAGAACATCATACTTGGCAGTAGCACTTGCAACAACTACCCCTACACTGTTGATACTCGTATGTTACTTCACACCTAAATACCTACTTGTATAAACGTTTAATTAATGAACACCGAGTAACTAATCGTAAGATAAGACCCGTCGCTTACAACACACTGTTAACTTTTAAACGAATCTCATTAACTCAACACTTAAATTAATTATGAACTCTGTAAATACAACTTTATTAAGAAGAATACACTTTGAAATTCTGTAACAATATTAGGACAAGATAGCCGTGAGTCAACTTTTGTAGCAGTAGTGGAACGTCGTCCAGACTGTTGGCTAAATCAGTTTATTTTCATCCAGCTGCGGGCAACATTCTTGGTAACTGAAACTGCAATTTTTAAAGCTCGAATTTATTTTAGTGACAAACAGAAAATAATTTCTCCTTTTTATTATTCGTGTTCTTTATTCTTGAAGGTTGTGTCCGGCTTGGAAAACATTGACGGATTCAATGAAGAACTTCTTTAAGGCCACTTTACTTTCAGTTCTCCTTAGGCCAGTGGTCACAGTGAGTCCTGTTATCGCCTTGATCTGATCAGACAAGCGAGTAATGCCCGCGCAGTCTTTTTTCGTCCACTTTTATTTCCCCACTACAGCCAGTTTTTCAATGTTAAAATTGTAACATGATCAGCAGCAGTCCAAATCTGTCTACCGTCTTTACAGTCGTAACTAAAGCTACGAGTACAAACCTACAATTTTTTAAATAAATCTAAGTATTTGAAAACTTTCATAGCTGTGGTAAGTCGCTAAGGACTAATATTAAATAAAGAATTACCAGAATCCCTTACCTGGCTAAACTCCAACTTAAATTCTGGCCCAAAAATAAATAAACGTGGAAAGTTTTTTATAAACTAAACCCACAGAAAAGGTCACCTAAATCCGAGCTTAGAGCAGCTCAAGTTTCACTTTCTGAAATTAGCAGTTTGTAGGCAAACCGCTTATTTGTGTAATGGCGAACTTACCGCGGCCGGCCGGGCTCAAATGTTCAGTTTGTGATGTGTTGTCACCCTTTTTGGACGAAATGCTGAATTATAAATATATCGCTTAGCCGGAATTTGTTACAGCCCGTGGCTTAACAACTTTTGGATGGAATAAAAAATATGTTTCCGTGGAATGGTTGCGGCGACACGTGCCAGTTAATTATGAGTTTTTGATGACTACGGGATTATTAAATGTTACACGGATTTCGGTGAAATATACAGTCGAGATTTTGGGAGGCGTACTTAAAGATTTATGCAGGATTTCTGGTAAAACATAACTTAATGGGAATACCCTCGTGTATACCCTCGAGTTCGTCAAATAGTATGCCAACCAACAACCCATTCAATCAAAAAGGTTGTTGGTTAGGAAAAATCTTGCAAAGTGTCATTATCATCATCATCATTTCAGCCGAAAGATTTCCAGTGCTGGACAGAGGCTTCCTGTGACGCCTTATAGACCGGTTCTGCGTATCTTCATCCAGTGGTTTCTTGCGGCCTGCATCAGCTCATCGGCCCAACTTTGCAGTCGCTACTTCAGAATCTATTGGCTTCATCAACCATGTAGTGTGCGTGTAAGTCTCGATATATTATGAAAAAAAAACGTTTTGTTTACAATAAATCCCATCCAAATTCAAAAGTCCCAAGTCTTGTTTAGAAAAAATAGTTTACAATTTCACGCGATATTTTACAATCTTACGTTTGCAATTTTCCGGTGACATAATTTTATAAAACACAAAAATTGTTTCTACCTAAGTCCGTTGTAGACTTTGAAACCATCCAACTGATGTGTGTGCCCCAAGCTGGTTTCATTAGAAATATTAGAGTACGCGTACATCCGTTTTAGACCACTAAAACGGTATGTACGCGTGAGGCCCATTGACAGCGATGCGAATGCTTGATGATAAAGTCCGTCTTACAAAAATATTAATATAGTCAAATATCTACACTGGACAGACGGACTGATGGTATATTTAATGGAAGATGGAACAGACGGTAATAAATTAATTTATTATAAGTTGACGTATTTATTTTAACAATTTTATTTATGATGAGTTATGATAAATATGTAAGTGTGAGGAGAACGGTAAAAACTTCGATAAAAGTAATTTAATTAACGTAATGCATTTCACGCCGACATTAATTGCATCGTTCAATCAAGCTGAAATGTTTTACCTACACGTTGCGTTATAATGATGCGTTATCTGAATTTATAAATAAGTTAAAAGAAAATAGTTTAAATAAACAGTAAAACAATTAGTGACTTATACAACGTGTAACATAATGAACGCCATGGCTGAAAATACTGATAATTATGAACAACTTTTACTATGGGACAACACAGAAATCGCGAAAAAAAATCGACTGTCCCATACATTTGACTGGCCTGTTGGTCGAGTGGTTAGTGACCCTGACTGGAGGTCGTGGGTTCGATTCCCACCCAGGACAAATCTTTGTGTGATGAGCATGATCATTTGTTCTGTATCTGGGTGTAATTTGTCTATAATATGTATGTATTTAGAAATATATAAGTAAGTTTATCAGTTGTCTGGTTGCCATAGCACAGGCTCTGCCTAGTTTGGGATCGGATGACCGTGTGTGAGTTGTCCCAAGTTATTATTATTATTCTCTTTATTCATTTCACTAACACACCGAATTGAACCTCGCAAAAATTCCTAACTCTGATAAATTAAACTTTTAAACATTTTCTATAACCGGGTCATTCCGAATAAAACAAAGGCGCGTTTATATTAATAAAAGCTAGCAAAGTCTCAATTATTTTCAGAATATTTTTTTTTAAATAAAAATAATACCATTTTTTTTAAACTGTTTTGATCTCTTTCATTTTTTATATTTAAGTTAGACATGGCCCGTAAATTAAAATGATTTAATTATTTATTATTCAGTTACATTTTTGCCTGCATCGCTATCGCAAAAAGACTGATTTAATCATTTGCGCTAACAAATCTTGTTCAATTTTGTAGTAGCGAATACAAATACTTAAATAATAAATTTTATGAAAATGAAGTAGTTAATTTTTAGCTTGAAAAACAAAAAAAAATAAATCTTGAAACTAAAAATAAAAACCGTTAAGAATACGCACGGCGCTGTACAGCGAGGAGTGCGGTAAAATAGGTACTTAGATGAGAGTACCTATTTTAACGCACGTTCTATTGTACGGTTTTTTTATTTCCATATAAAAAAATAAGAATGATCACCAAGAAGTTTCACATTATTAGAATAAATGTTAGCACATTTATTCTAATAATCGAACATCCTTGGAAGCGCTTTTGCTTAATACGTTTGTCTCACTTTAATACTAAAGATAAAATGAGATGAAAGATGTAGTTCTAATTCGGAGAGAGATGGCGTTGCCGTCACGTAAACATTGGCTCCGTATATAAAAAAATATTTAAAATTGTATTACCGAGTATTTAACGTTGAAAGTATGTTAAAGTGACAATATCGGAATTTGAATTAGCTGTCCTATCTTTATCTGGACTCCAACTTTACCCAGAAAAGTGATAAAGTGATCTAAAAGTGACGTGTAATTAGTGCTTTAAAATAATACTTTTATGTGAAACAAATCCTTGTAAAATACATTTTAAAACATTCAAAACAATATCTCAAGGATCGTGAACAACCTAAAAAATATCAAAACACTAATTACATAGTTTAAAACGTGCAGCAAATTCAGTTTGATAGTGTAAACATTTTTGCAGCATGAGTCACATCACGATTATTTAATGTTTTAAAATTAATAGAAATAACAACAGACACACTATTTCGTTAGATAAAGTGTCTTTACGTTGTGAAGTTCGAGCAGAACGGAAATCAGTTATCAAGTAAACAAAGTGCCGCGGGTTCGATTCCACGATCGTGTTATCTTTTTGGCCATCTTACATTTGTGAAAAATATTTTGTTAGATTCGATTAGGCACAAGTTCGATTCCTCAGAATCGAACTTGTATTTATTAAACTTATATTTTGTTTTTTATATTATTTTAATATTATTATTCTTTATTTATTTTACTATCAATAATGGCGAGTGAAGACACTAGTACCTAACATAACAATGAGAAAAATACGGAAAACGAACTCTCATGTGTCAATTATGAACACTTCAAACTCGTCAGTCACTCTTTGATACCACGGTGCAAAGTCTACCTGACCAATGCGAAACTTTAGAAGTACGTGAATTACAAGCAAAACTATTATCTGTACAGGAGGAATTACTGATTGCAAATAATGAAATAGACAATCTAAACACAGAAAAGTCAAAATTAAAATGGCAACTGGAAAAGAGTTATAAAATCGTAGAATTATATAAAAAGGTCGGATATGGGGAGTCTTCTTCCACCCCACCAACTTTAATGCGGAAGAATAAAAAGAAAAACCAGACTGAGATTTTCAATACGTCAAAGAAAAATAAAGTTCATAATTTTTTTTTTTTACATTTTAAGCAAATTTTATTCTAAATAAAATGCTGCTGGTGTCGGTACAGAACTGCAAGGTGAAAATGTTGTACTTAGCGATTTTTTTGCTAACAATGTGACTGGGGTTGATCGTGCATTGTGTGTTTTTGGGTGACTCGGGTAACTCATCTATACCTACTTGACGAATCTGGATCACTTACATGAAACATTTGCTCAACAATATGTCTGTACTATTATCATCAGAAACGTCAGAATCTGTGTCTGAGTCTTTTTGTGGTATTATAGCATCCATAATACGCTAAAACAAAATGCAAATTATTAAAAAAAAACGTTATAATGTATGTACTTATATGTGTATGGTCAAAAACACAAAAAATAATCAACGCAAAATAAGCAAGTGACCTTATAGGTCTCATAAATGAAACTAAACCTATTTGGCAAGATACCCTGCAGGATACAACAAATGTTTTCTAGAGGGTTCGCAGCGTAGGCACAGGCAACTTTTCAGCGAAATCAAAACAGTGAAAGCTACTCCAATAAAGCGATAAATTTCTTTATTCGATTAATTAATACTTAATGAAAATTTAGTATACACCAAGTAAAAAAACAAAATACAAGAAAATTTACCTTAACGCGCGAAATCCGTTCTTGACGTTTCGACATTTTGGCGAATAATGTTTAAAATGACATTTTACAAATAACTATGACAAACGAATGTTTATGAAGTGAGCTACTGCTAAAATTATTTAAACATTTTGACATTTACTATTTTTTTTTGTCTCTGTAAACAGACCCGTGCTCTATAGATCACATGCTGAAACTCATATCTTATTTTCATGTACCCTCTAGTACACTTGCCAAGTTAAGGGATAAGAAAAAGGTTGCTATTTGAGCGAACTGCCCTACGTTTAGTCTATTTTCCACGTTTACGTTTTTGTAAACTAAAAAAAAAGAATTGAATGAAGAAGAATAATGTATGTTCATTAAGGAAGGCTTATGGTATGGTGCCACGGGAGCGAGGCAGTAACGTCAAACGCGGGTATAATAAGCAGTGGTCGGAATAGGTAGAGCTATTTGGGGTCAATGGCCACAAATGTACATGTTACTATGGAGATAACACTGGGATCCCGGGATTTCAAATCAAAGATTTAATAAGTAAATTGATTTCGATTTTACTAATCTTAGCCATATAAAAAACGACCTAACTTCGTGGTAGTACGTACCACGATTTTTTTCACGTAATTTTAGAAATAATCTAATTGTATGCGGTTAATCCTAGTTTTATTTAAGTTCAAGAGTACCTCTAAAAATCATCATCAACCTTAATAAGTATATTTTTTAAATCCCAGCGTTAGTGAATCCCGGTATCTCTGGCATGTGCATACTATGAAACCTTGTTACAAGTACCGAAAATAGCTCTGCCTACTCCGACCACTGGTAATAAGCTATTTTTTAAGTCCACGCAGTTGAAGTCTCGGGCGTCTGTACCCTATAAAGAAGGTTGAGGGTAGATGAAGTTCGTACCTACTAAACCCGCGCGAATGAAGTCGCGGGCAAAGTGCTACATACCTATAACAAAAGCACTTTTTTTTTTAATCCGGCTGTTTCGTCCGTCTAATTTTAACGGGACTTTCGCTGACAAATAGCGCATGTTGTAAGGATTAGCTTATTTTTTTTTCTAACAAGCTTTATATTTTATGATACTATTTAAGCCCTTTCATTAGATACCCATATTAAGACGTTGAGAAAAAATATGTAATCCGCCCTCTTCGAGCGGCGGCCATATTAAATTTAGTGTGATGTTACTAGCTTTATCATTTTCTGCTCTTCAAGCCCTTTTATTTGATACCCATATTAAGAGGATTGAGAAAAAATAAGTAATCCGCCGTATTGAAATTATTACAATATTGAGTATTGTAAATTGTATTTTCACCAGAACTAAAGGTGTATGCAAAATTTCAGTTTAATCTGATTCCAAAAAATGGTCGAAAAATGTTTTGCAAATTTTGACGGACCACTTACAACATACTTACGCAAATATACATACGAACGGTGCAAGTTAAATAAAAGCTTGTAAAAAGGATTAGAGTTTGTGAAGCCGCAGGCAGAAGCTAGTCTATATAAAACTCTCATTAATTTCAAACTAATAAGATATTTTTGAAACAGGAGCGTTCTGAATTTAAATTTTGAATAACAGACAATTCGGCGCGAAATTGGCCACTGGTCTGAGTTTGTTCAGTTGGTTATATTCATTGACGTCCAAAAACCTATTTTAAATTTTATTATTTAAATTTTATTATCAGTGCTTATTTTATGCCAAGTTTTTTTATTTTAGAATCGATTTATGAAAATCGTTCATTTAATTTAATCGAGTCAAACTAAATTAAAAAAAAAGTTAGCATAGTAGTTTTGGCACACCCTAACAACAAAAAAAATAAATAAAATGGTCGTCGATTTTGAACAAAAATAATGCAGTGCTAATGAATATTACGTGTAATCGAATCTGCCTGTAAATTGCAATTTGATTTGGCCGTTTTCTTGTTCTTTACGATATTTAGAATCATAATTGTTATATTTATGATCGTATATACCTGTGAGTGGGTGATATTTGTGTAAAATAAAAACGTAAACAAACACAGTTGGCGCGAAACTTCAACTTTGGATATAGAAAAAAACTGCATTATAATTTGAAAATCGTTGAATTCGTGCCATAATCAAATGATGAGCAAACCACTTCTCCTCATGTGGAGTTTGGGTTTCCGAAATTTATTATTTTTATGTTTTTAGCCTCGAAGACCACTGCCATTAAAATTATAACGTAATTATGTTGTGTCAAGATTTGATCGTATTTTAAATTAACTTAAGTACCTACTTATGAAAAATTACAAAAAAAAAGAACGCAAATAGAATGATTATGTCTTGATTTTGCACCTTTGCATCTTTTGCAAGCAGGTTGTTTACATACACTTCTGGACACATCTATTGGCCCACATTAGAGTTTAGGTTTCGATGGCACCTACCGAAATATGATTGCTAGATTGAACAAAAACTGTTGATGCAGTTTTAAACCTGATACATTTTACCATCTTTTTCGATCGTATTGTTTTAAATTTGAATTCAGAATACCATACGACATGGAGCTACGCCTAACAAGTCGGATATGCGCCTTGTTAAAGGCAATTGATTTTTGAATAAAAAACATGTTTTATCAAATAAAGGTTTAATTTAATAACGCGTGTTGCCTCCATGGGCATCTACCACAGCTCTCATACGATTAGGCATAGAGTTTATCAACCGCTCTATGCAATTTTGAGGGATCATCTCCCATTCCTCTTCTATGGCAGTTTTCAACTCCTGCATCGTCTGGGCAACTGGCTGACGAGCCCTAACACGTCTTTTTAGCTCGTCCCACATGTGCTCAATGGGGTTCATGTCTGGGCTTCTGGCTGGCCAGTCCATAACTGTGATGTTCACATCCCGAAGATATTCCCTGACGATGCCGGCCGCATGGGCTCTTGCATTATCATGCATAAAAAGGAAATTTGGGCCCACATAGTCCGCGTATGGTATCACGTGAGGTTCTAAGCACTCACGAATGTACCTTTCAGCATTTAATGTTGGCAGCCGTGGTCCTGTAACAACCTCAAGTTGAGTTTTGCCGCTCGCGGATATACCGCCCCAGACAGTCCATGAGCCACCGCCATAAGCAACCCTCTCTTCAAA